>RJWM01013384.1:0-53520 GCA_004363535.1 Dasyprocta punctata
CTGGTGATACATGCATGAATATCCCATTGTGCAGTTCTTTTTAAAATTAATTTTAGTAGTAAAAATACTGATAAAAGTGATTAGATCTATTTGTACCACCAGTAATACAAGCTGCCAGATGGGTAGCCACATGAAGGTGTTAATTCATTGGCATAATCTAGAGACCTTAATTAAAAAAATTCAAGTTTATCCATAGAATACTAGATTAGCTACATGTACTACACTTTGAACCACTGTTCAAGGATTCTTTTGGACTATTTGATTACCTTTGATTGTAAGGAGGGCCACAGTGTTCTTCAACAACGTACCATGCTCATCAATTAATAGTTTCTCGAGATCCAACAGTTTTCAACCATCAATTAGAAAAATGGAACCTGTTAAAAGAGTTATTGGCCTTAATTGCCATGATTCTGTCAATTATGAGACCTGCTAACAAGTCAGTCAGAGATAAGTGAGTTTAAACAATTTACCTCTTGTGAAGATTACAAAATTCCATCTACTAGAATTCAAGAATAAAGTGTCAAAAGAGGGGATAAAGGATAAACTACCTTGTACTTTTATGACAGTTTTCCTTGCAGGAATGCTTTTCTCAAATAGAATCAAAGTGCAGAAATGTTCTAACTGGTGCAATCATCTAATGTAACTGAGACTGAGGAGGAGTTGAATTGGAGGATCTTTCCCCTTCAGGGAAATGGTTGCGCCTCCAGACCGAGTTAAGAACTTTTAAATTGTTCTAGTTTTCTCTCCAGTCCTGAAAAACAGGCTACCTTGTAGTTGAGAAAGGACACCTATCAGGTTTCAATCACTGTGACAGTAATTAGCATCATTTATTCTAATTTCTATCTGGAAAGGTTCATACCTCCTTAGATGACCAGGGGCTTCCAGGGGCTCCCTGGTTTCCCGAGTTTCACCGTATTAGAGGAAAAATTACTATGTATGCTGCTGACTGGAATTCCTCACCTCAACCACTTCTCATATTTCAGACTTCCTGGTTATTTTCAGTAAAGGGCAGTGGCATAGTCGGAGTTTGCAAGGGAATAGATTTAATACAGGACACATAATTTGTAGGACTATTTTGTAGTATTCATGTAAAAAGTCAAATGCAGGAGAGTGCAGGAGATCTGTCCATGCACTAGAGACCCAAAGAATCCAGCTGAAGGCCTGGATCGCACAGCAATGTTTCCATGAGTCCAGCTGGAGGACAAGGGCCCACCACAATGTCTCATGCAAGTCTGTATAAAGGATCTGCACTGGGAAAGCCCAAAGGTCAGTAGTGGAAGCTAGAAAGTCTGTGCCAGCAGGTGAAGGATCTGTGCCAACAGGCTGAGGGGATCTGCACTGGAGTCAGGAAGCAACACTCAAGGTAAGGACCAAAACTCTCATGAAAAGAACAGCAACCATCTTCAGTGACAGCCAGGACTTGAGCTCCTCTGATGATGAGAACAGCTGTAAAAGTATTGTGTGCTAGCCAATTGCACCACTGGAGCTCCACGATGAGAACAGCTGAGTTCACACCATGAAAACCAGAGTGATAAGCTTCTCCAAGAGAATCAACAGCATAACATCCTCCCCTCCAGATCTGCTTTGTATGTTGTTGGCAACAATCCTCAGGTGGTCCTTCCACACCCAGAAGCACACTGATTCAGCTCAATTGGGCATTACAAACCGACCATTAGATAATCAACCACAATTGGGAGTAGTGAACACTAACCCCTTGGAGATCTTAGTCTGTTACCAGGAAGCAAGTCAGACCTAAGTACTCAGGGCAAAGAGTTGAATAGATTAAAAAGAGATTACATAGACACCTAAAAGGTTTTCCTTGCCCCTCTTTCTCAACAGACAATGGGTTAGAATGTGTGCAAGGCCATTTCAGAAGATAAACAAGAGGCAAGATTGTAACTGATTTTATCAATTTAGTAAAAGAAAACCACTGATGAGCACTTTCTCTATTATGTATTGGGGATGAGAACCAAAAGACCTCCCACATTAATCACGTAGTAAATGAAGGAGACAACACACAAGTAGAATTTACTCTAAGGGAACACATGATAAAATAGCTATGGATGAGAAGAGGAGGACCACTTAATTTGGGAGTACAGTGAAGAAAGAAAAAAAAGACCATGATTTGAGAAAGTATGCCAATATTTGTGTCTTAGAGTCACCAGTTAGGATGAATAAAAAGGAAGGAGAAAAGCTAGAAAGCTCGTCAAAGGGCTGAAGAAGCACTGTGGGTTTTGGATTTTTTTTTTAAATGAAGGATTTGACAGGGTAGAGAGTTTTCTCTCATTACGAATACCCACTTGCCTACCCACTGATACGTAGCTAGTTTACAGGAGGAAGGACTAGCAAGAAAAAAAAGAAAATTACTGTTTTGCATTAGGGTCTGTATTAGTTACTTTTCTCTTTGCTGAGACAAAATACCCAACACCCAAAGTTAAAGGAGGAAAGGTTTATTCAGCTCAAAGTTTGTAGAGCTTTCAGTGCATAATTGGCTGGCTCCAAGGCAGGGTAGCACATGGCAGAGGAGCAAGAGTTCATGGCAGTGGAAGACAGCAAAAGCAATGAGAGAGAGGAGGGAGACCAAGCCTCTTTCCTTCCCTTATATTATATGCAAGCTACCTGCCAGGGTGGGTGTAGCAAACCCTTAATCCTAGCATTGGACCATGAATCAATCACAAACTCTAGATTTAGCCACCTCCCATGACACAGGGTTTTCAGGGTGGGGGATAGCCAGACACATGCCATTACAGGGTTCTTCATAGATTCAGGGATAATGACAGGTGAAAAATATATAGATACAGTATATAGATATATTTTATTAAATTATATATAATCCCATTGTATTAATTTGCATTAAAAATGAAATATAACCCCAGAGCCATGGAAATAGACACTTGCTTAAATAGAAGATAGTTTACATATGTTCCAGTGGAAGAGCAATTTTGTAAAGTATGCTATGTATACTCGAAGTCCACAGACAAATATTAATAAGAAATACATTTTTACATAAACACATAGACGCACAAGATAAATATGCCCATCCTATTCATCCCTGTAAGAAAGTTTGCCAAATCAAAAAGGCACTGTTCAATTACTTAAACTCCTATTAATCCAAAGTAAAGTTTCAAATACATAGATGGCTCTCAAATAGTAGTTGACTGTGCTTGTCAATGCTAGCTGAATAAAAACATACCCAGTTTAGGAGGAAACTAACCTCTAATTCATAAACACTCTCAAGAAATGCAAACTGTATGTTACAGGATTCTTATAATTGTACTGGAAGATATACTGTAATTTGCTTAGTATAGCCAAGAATTTATAGAACTATGATTCAGAGTTGCACACAATCTGATTTTAGCACTAACACTGAAAAATAAAACCTACTGGAATGAACCCAACTTGCTTTATTTCCTGAAATGCAGGTAAAAACATATCATAGCTAACATCAGAGTTATAAAACAAATGTTCTATTTCAAAATGAATCCACAGCACTTTGTTGATTTGTCTATAAAAAAATTATTTATAGCAAATAACAAAGGAAAACAAATGTTTTCTACTTCTTAAGCAACTCATTCCCTAAAATGAAAAAAAAATATGTGCTGCTGGCAAAACAATTCTCACTTGATAATTCACTGTCAACATAAGAATCAAAGAGCATTTTTCATGTTTTCTTCAGCACAATTTCCCCAACCATCTCCTTAAATATCATACACAAGTAAACACAACTATTCCATATGGATGTCAAGCAATTCATTGTGTCATCGTGGGCTTAATATTCAAAATCAAGTTATTTTTTGAAAATACAATTATCTATATTATCTTGTCACTTGTATAAGATTTATGCCAACTTAGTTGTATAGTTAGCTAAATTTCATTTAGTTACATTGCTAATTTAAAATACATACAAGAGAAGATGCACTTTGTTTTTTAATCTTATTTATTTTTAGCTCATTTTTTACTTTTATTAGCACGTTTGCAGTACATAATGATTACATTCACTGTAGGGGATTGGTACATGTACATAACATATTTCAATTCCCTTCTCCTCCTCTTTTTTATTTTTCTGGTATCAGATTCATTTATTTATCCTGTAAGACCTTATAAAGTTAATTATATACACAGGTTGAAAACCAGACTAATAGGCCAAAGAACACATAAAAAATTTAAGACAATTATACTAAATCAAGGTATAATTGTAGATACATTGTCTACAGTATCTTTTTCTTTTTTCCATTATCTTTTATTTCATACATATATGTATGTATATATATATATATATATAGAGAGAGAGAGAGAGAGAGATTTTCATATAAAAGAAAACATGAGATATTTAAACTTGTATGTCTGAGTTACTTCACTTAACATTATGGTCTCAAAGCACATCCATTTTCCTACAAATGACTCAAGTTTATCCTTTTTATGGGAAACTAATACTCCATTGTGTATAAATACCACATTTACAAAAATTTATTTATCTATTGATGGATATCTTGGTTACTTTTCTCTCATTGCTGAGACAAAATACTCGACAGCCAAAGTTAAAGGGGAAAGATTTATTTAGCTCAGTTTGTAAAGGTTTCAGTCCATAATTGGCTGGCTCCAAGGCAGGGTGCCACATGGCAGAGGGGCAACAGATCATGGCGGTGGAAGACAGCAATAGCAACAAGGAGAATGAGACAAGTCTCTTTCTGTCCCTTACACTGTATCCAGTCTACCAGGATTAGGGTGGTGCCAATCCAGTCAGTGGACTGATAAAGCAATCACCCACCCTTAATCTCAGCATTGCCCTACGAATTAATCACACACTCTAGATTCAGTCACTTTCAAATAAACCCTATGACCACATGAGGCTTTAGGGGGATATCTAGACACAAACCATAACAATGGACCTATAAGCTGTTTCCAAAATTTAGCTATTATGAATTATGTTGCTATAAACATGAGTATACACACATCACCGTGGTATGATGTCTTCAACTCTTTTGGAAAGATACCTAGAAGGGGAATAGCTGGGTCAAATGGAATTTCTAGTTTTAGTTTCCATAGTGGTTGTATCAGTTTATAGTCCCACCAACAATGAAGAAGGGTTCCTTTCTCCCTACAGTTTCACCAGCATTTGTCATCAATAGATTCTTGATGGCAGCCATTACTTCTGGAGTGAGATGAAATCTCAGTGCTGTTTTTAATTTGCATTTCTCAAAATGCCGTGATGCTAAACATCTTTTCATGTATGTACTGGTCATTTGCATTTCTTCATCTAAGAAGCATCCTTTCAGATGATCATTTTTAATTGGGTCTTTAAATTTAGGGGGTTATAATTTGATTTCTTTATATATTCTAGATATTAGAATACCATTGTCTGAGGTATAGCTGGCATTTTTCTTCCCACTCAATAGGTTGTCTCTTTACTCTGTTAGTAGTTTCCTTTGCTGTACAGTTTTTTATTTGGTGCGATCCCATTTGTTGATTCTTGATAATATTTCTTGTGCAACCAGGATTTTGTTCAGGAAGTCTGCCTGCCCCTATGTCTTCAACAGTTTTACCTATTTTGTCTTCCAGAAGATTTAAGTGTTTCTGTTCTAATGTTTAGATCTTTAACCCATTCTGATTTTAGTTTAGTGCATGGTGACAGATATGGGTCTAGGTTCAATCTTTGACATGTGGATACCCAGTTTTCCAAGCATAATTTGTTAAAGAAGCTGTCTTCCCTCCACCAAAGGGATTTGGCTCCTTTGTCAAAAGTAACAGATGAGTTTGTCTGAATGTTGTTTCTGTATCTTCTATTGTTCCACTGATCTACAGGTCTGTTTTTTGTTTTTGCCAATACCATGTGTTTCTATTACTGTAGCTTTATAGTATAACTTCATGTCCAGGATTGTGATACTCCCTCTCTTGTCCTTGTTGCCCAGAATTGCTTTTGCTATTCTAGGTCTCTTCTGGTTCCACATGAATTTTAGCACTTCTCCAGTTCTGTAAGTGTGTTTTTAGCAGTTTTGATATGTACCAGATTTACTATAATTCAAAAATCATTTCTAGTGCTTAAGTAGTAAAAAGGCCAATATTTAAAATGAACATTTTCCTTGCTAAATCAATAGCATATGTAAGTTAAGACCTGATGAAGTTAGATATTCTTAGGGCACAAGATTTATGCAACTTTTCAGAATTATACTTATATAACATAACCATACAATATATATAATACACTTTAGGTTCATTCTGACTAGAACTTTAAAATGCTTTCTTTTATCTGTAGCAGTATAAATTCCTTTTGCACACAGTATAAGTTCTTAAAGCACCCTTATGAAGTAATCATTCTTATTCCCGTTTTAATATTCAATAGAACTAAAACCCAGTAACTTGCTTACAATGTCACAAGGAGACAGCTACTCTATTTTCTTCTTCTCAATACTATAATGCTTAATGTTTTTGAAATGGCAGTACCCTATCATTAATTAGTTGGTTTCATAACACACACTTTTTCTCTCCTATAATTGTATGTGTGGGTATTTCAATTCAAAATAATTTGGGTTTAAAAATGTTAAGACTCTTTCTTCAAGTATTGAGGGGTATTTTTTAAAATTCACTCCTCTTAACTTCCTTACCTTAGAAAGAATTTTCAAGAAAAATTCACTGAGCACCTTAACACAAAACAATGTTCTATATAGATATATAATAATAGAGTAAGGAAGAGAAGGAAGATACAAAGGTGAATATATGAAGTTTCTGCTATCAAAGGAGTTTACAGTGCAGTGTATAGACATGTATACAAATAGAAAACATACAATGACTGAGGTACTGAGGAGAGGTGAAGAGGGTTACAGGTGTGCATTGAGAGGGGGTTAACCAATTCTGACAGGGATAGTTTCAAAATTTCAAATTGGAACACTGATGTCAAGCTGCAGTGTTTAAATTACACTCCATTATTCTACATATGGATTCCACATAGGTACAAAGAGATATGCATGCAGAGGTATTAAACACAGTTATCCAGGTTATAGTCTGCCTTCCAAGCCACATGGTTATGAGGCTGTATTTACTCAGGGCACTTTTCTCCTATTCACACAAAGCAAAGAGTATATGCCAGCAATAGCCCTTAATGCACAGATACTGTTTTCTGTCCTTCCCCTTACCACCAATGCTACAATCTAAGTGTCAATCAATAGAGGACTCATTAAATAAACTGTGGCACACCTATATAATGGGATACCTTTCAGGAATTAAAAGAATAAGGCACTGTAGTCTAGCTGACCATACTATGGCAACCAATTTATGGGGATTGAAAATGCATGACAGTTACATAAACTATCACAGGTGGGAGAAGCTGGGTGATGGGTACATAGGATCCCTCTGTGCTATTTTTGTAACTTTCTGTGAGCTTGTAACTATTTCAAAATAAAAAAGTCTAAAATAAAAGAATAAGGCATTTGTAGTTATACTGATATAGAAGTCTCTCCAAGGATGTGGTGGGGATGAAAAATGGTATAGCCACTTTGGAAGACGGTTTGGCAATTTCTTACAGAACATAAGTATACTCTTGCCCTGTGATCCAGAAGTTACCTTCTTGGTATTTATTCAAATTACTTGAAAACTGATGCCTACATAAAAATTTGTACTGTATGTAGATGTTTCTGGCAGCTTTATTCATATCTGACAAAACCTTAAAACTACAAAGATGTTCTTCTCTAAGTGAAAGAATAAGTAAACTGCAGCTAGATAATGGCATAATATTCAGCGCTATAAAGAAATAAGTTATTAACCCACGTAAAGACATAGACTAAGTGAAAGAAGACATCTGAAAAGGATACACAGTGTATGGTTCCAACTATATAACATTGTGGGCAAGGCAAAAATGTAAACAATAAAATGATCAATGATTTCCAGAGGTTGGGGAGGGAAGAATAAAGGATTTTTAGGAGAGTGAAACTTTTTTCCATGATACTACAATGGAGGATACATATCACTACATATTTGTTCAAACATACGTACAAAATACAAAACGCCAAGAGTGAACTGCAAAGTAAACCCTGAAATTGGGGTGGTAATTATGTGTTATTGCAGGGTCATCAATTGTAACAGATGTAAGACTGGAGAAAGGGACACTGATAATGGAGGAAGAAGGCTATAAATCTATGGGGACAGGAAATATATGGAATATTTCTGTATCGTCCTCTCACTTTTGCTGTGAGCTAAAATGGCTCTAAAAATATAAAGTTTTAATAAAAATAATTCTGGAACTGGTTAACTGCAAAAAGCCTTAGAGAAATGCTTATAGTATACTACTTTTGGGCAAAACCAAAAGGTAAGATTACATACACAGATGCTAGTATCTGCATAAACTTTCTCTACAAAAATATACAAGAAATTGGTGACTGCAGTGGTTGCCTCTGGGGAGAGAAACTAGGTAGCTCTGAGACAGGTGGGAGGGAAATTTACATTTCATTGTCCTCTTGGGCTGTTTGAGCATATAATGTTTATATCATAAACATATACTAACTCTTCAAAACTAAAGTTCATTCCAGGTTCACAGTTTTCCTGCCAAAATATTTTGAAGTATTCCCTTGATCTGGCATATTCCCTTTCACCCAGTTTAGAAGGTCCAGAGATCATGGGATGGGATTTAGGGATAGGTTCTTTCACTGATCCAGCATCCTGAGTTCTGTTAGATTGTGAGCTACTCAAGGGAAAGGACTACTGTATTACCTGTATCTGTCACAATAACTGAAATAGTTATGAACACAGATTTTCTTGAATTAATTTGCCCTATTATCCTGGTCATTCCTTTGACCTATTCTTAAAACCCCAGACTCAGAAGGATGATGTTTTAAAAATTAACTAGCTTAAGTTGTTCTAGGTCAACAATTGTCCAGCTCTAAATATTAATGCTGGAAAAGATGTGGATATATTCTAGTGAAGACAGAATTTTTCATGGAAATGTAACTTATAAATTTTATTTTTACTTTATTATCCATTCATGGGCATCATCCTATAATTTCTATAAGCTTTGTTATACCCCTATAAGGTACTTACTTACTCGCATTACAGTTTACAATATGTAACCTGTATGATAACCAAAAGGATGATCATCATCCTACAATTTCTATAAGCTTCGTTTATACCTCATGCGGTACTTATTTGCATTACAATCTGAGTATATTACTTAGCTGTCATAGAACACTAATGGTCAGGGAAGCCTTATTCATCACATATTCCTCACAGTAACTACTACCTAAGTCAATCATCTTTCAAGTTAGTTCACTGAATTAGAATTTCACAATTTAAAAATTAAATAACTTTTAAAATGTAACTTAATACTTAAATTTCCTTAAAATACTACAGTCGTTTTGTTGTGAAAGTAAATAAAAGACTTCTACAAGTATATTATAGAAAAAAATACATCATAACTAAAAAGTCTCATCCTTTGAGACTGTTGCTCTGAATCTATGGAGGTAAGATCACAACTCTACCTATTTACTAAAACTGCTTCCTTTCTCCCTCCTTCAAATATGCACTGCTTGCCTCTAAGCTGAAACATTACTACAAAATTGCTAAGCTACTCTCTCTTTAAACTTGGTAAACAAAGCCTAAATAAGGAGACTAAGATCCCCAGAGGGAGAGGGAAGAAGATGGTACTCCCTTCTGAGAGCACCAGTTCAACAGCTTCCTACTCAACAAAGAATCTTACTTTGTCTGCTGAACATCCCTGATCGTGACAGTCAGCCCCAGAAGCACTGCACTCCTTGTTTGGTGCTACTTGCAGGCAGTTCAAGATACAAATAAAACTGTTCAGAGCTTTTATTCATTTTGTCTGCCACATTAGTTCTTCCTTATATAAACAGAACCAAAACCAAGTCAAAACTGCTGATGTTCTCCACATAGGAACAAATCAACAACATTATAATGCAAAATGCAATGCATTTATGATATAGAACTTTGTTAGTCTATTCTGTAATTTGCTGGATGTTAAGTTATATAAGTTCCAAAAATTAAGTTATACTAAAACTCCATTACAATTAACTTTTATTTTAATTCTTAATTTTTAAAATAATGATTAATTAAAAATAAACCTTTTTTCACTACATTATAGCGCTTCACACTTGTCTTTCACAGCAAGTAAGTGAAAACTGGAATCACATTTTCCTTTTGAATCTTCCATATTGCCGCCAGCATAGTAAATTCTTAACAAACATTTATTTGAATTACCTTTCTCAAAATGCATTTAATCTGCTCACTGAAGATAACTCACTTTTAAAATTCAGAAACCTCTATTAAAAAGACTCAACAGTGGGAATAAGAATGTTAGCTAAGTGGTATAGCACTTGCTCCAGGAATATAAACATAAAGCTTTAACAGGTTTTATTGCTGTCTTTACTTGAGAAAAAAAAAACTTTCACCCTTTCTTCAGACATGTTACTTGAGTGAAAATAATTTTCTGGACCTTATATGTACAAATTTTGTAACAGATATTTCAAATTACACTGAAGGGAAGGTCAGAGATAATTTCAATTGTCTTCAGTTTCTTAAAGGGTGTCATGAAATTTTCAAATATTAATTTTAATATCAGATAATAAATATATGCCATTAAGCACTGAGAGAGAGAAAGAGAGAGAGAGTATATGTCATTAACCAATGTTTGAGTACTGCAATTCCTGCAACGTTAAAAATTATACTGAGAAAGAGCAGGAAAAGCTTAAATTCTCTTTGGTATAGTTTCATTATTTTAAAAACTGGAACAAGAACAAATTCATAATTCATTTGCAAGTTCTGACAACTGATGATTATGAATTTTTAAAGTAGTTTATTAAAATTTTCTAGAAGGAGACTAAAATATTCTACTTAGGAGATATACTTGTACCTGCTCACAATATAAGAAAGAAAATGTCAAATAAAGCTTAACTTCAGAAATAATCTATAACCTCACCCTCAAAATCTAACTTAAATTCCGAGTGCATGCCAAAGCACTGAGATTTTTAAAGCTAAATACAAATTCTTTGGTTCAAGTAGTCTTTAGGGATACCTTGCAAATTACAATTAATATCTTAACCTAAAACAATCTATTTTAGATTAATATCAACCATTATCAATGCTTTACAAAAACTTCTACAGTAGTTCTGTTCATCCCTTCTTTTTGCAGTCATTCAAATTACATATTTATACATAATAAATCCACCAAGTTTTGCAACTAGTGTTTGATGCAGCTGCTGCGTTTCAAGTCAGATAGGAGAAAGAGTTACAATGCTTCATACTATCTTTTGTACTTACTTATGCAGAAACATTAACAGTGGTTATTTCTTCATGCACATTTAAGTCAATATCTTAAATGTATATCCCTCAATTTACCATGGGGTTGGTTAAGATATCTTCCATTGTGGATGGAAGATATCTTAAGTCAAAGATTCATTTAAAATATCTGAGTTACAGAACATTATAGGAGCAAAGTAATATACTGCAGTCTCAGCTATTTATCCTTGTTACCACTTTGCTGTCTGTGAGTTGTGGCTCAATGAGGCCTCCCAGCATCATGAAAGGGCATCACTAGTCTGAGAAAAGTTCCAAATTCAAAATTCAAAGTCAGATTTCTACTTAATGTACACTGCTTTGTCATCCTCATGTCAAAAAAAAAAAAAAAACTAAATTGAACCATCACAAACTGGGTCCATGTGTACTTTCCTTTCATCTCAACCTGAAGAATTCTCTTTAGTATTTCTTGCAGAGCAAGTTAATAACAAATTATGTTTGTGTTTCTTTGAGAATGTCCTAATTCTTTTTCACTTATGATAGTTTTTTTCCAGATATAGAATTCTTATAAGTTCATTTCTTTCCTCGCTTTGAATATTTTGTCCCACTGACCTTCTGCCCCACGTAGTTTCTGATTAGTTAATCTTACTAAGGATCCCTTTTCTCTTGCTGAATTCAAAAATTTTTTTGGTTTTGTCTTTCAACACTTTCACTAGCATGTGTCCAGATGTGGATTGTTTTGTTTATCCTGATTTGAGTTCACTGTACTTTGATAGTTCTTTCAAATATTCTTTCTGTCCCTGTCCCCAATTCTGAGACATTATGTACATGTTGGTACACTTGATGCTATCCTGAGGTCTCTTAGACCCTGGTCATTTTTCCTTGTTCATTTTTCTTATTCTTCAAGTATCATTATCTCAATTAACCTATTTTTACAATTCTTGATACTTACTTCGGCAATCTTAAATCTGTTGTTGAACCCTTTTAGTAAAGTTTCACTTCAGTTAATGTAATTTTTCAACTCCAGATTTTCTATTTGATTATTTATAGTTTCTATCTCTTACCAATTTGTTAAGAAAGCATTCTTATGCTTTCCCTTAATTCTTTGGATCTGGTTTCTTTTGGTTATTTATTTATAATATCCAAGTTAAAGATCTGTCTTGTAAGCATATCATCTGGGCTTCTCAGAACCAGTTTCTACTGATTTTTTTTTTTTTTTTGGTGGTACAGGGGATTGAACTCACAACCTCACGCCTGCCAGAGTAGAGAATGAAAAGAGAAGAAGAGGGAAGAAATTGAGAGGGAGAAACAGGAGGAGAGGCAAAGGAAGGACGGCAGGCAAATACATAATATACTTTCTGCCCCTCTTAATGTAGCATCCAGAATTACACATGAGACTCTAAGTGTGGGACACATGCTGCAGTGTACAGTCCTACTCCAGGACAAAAGATGTTGAGAATCAATTACAATGTATACAAATTTATAAGAATGATTACAAAGGCATTAATATCTTTTCAGTAAAAGTAGTTTAAATAGAGTAGATACTTAATACAGAGGAAATCACTCAAAAGTCAACAATAGTCTCAATGATGATTTATGCTGTCACTTATTCACAGCTTCATTCTACATGTGTACATTATAAAATCAGCATGAACATATAGTACAAGTATATAACATGATACACTTTCATTGCTATAGATCTTCAGAACCTATAGACTTAAAATCTGCAATTTCAGGAATTTATGAGCAATCAGTAAAGTCCTTGATGAAATAATTTTTCATTTTACTGAGACATTAATTTGAAGGATTTGAATCTTATGTATGTTAAGGCTATGATGTGTGAAGTTAGGAAGTCCATACTGTCATATGATTAGGCTTGCATGTCTTCTTTACACTTTAAACTATGTAATAGCTCAAGAGGTGGCAAAAAGTGTTTCATTTTAAAAAAGCCCTCCCCCTAAACGAGCTCACAAAGATCTTACAGCATTAGTTATGCACACAGAGAAATGGATAACCACTTCCATTTAAGGTACAGGAAGGAACACAATGGAACATCTCTTATTTTATAACCTCTCTAAAAAATTTCTAGAAATCTTTCAGATTTGTACTGCCATAAATTCAAAATTTATCCAGCTAAATAGATCTATACAATCTATTACTCAAATCCAGATTGAAAGAACTGGGAAATCATAAACTGACAACTTCTTCCCATCAACTATACTATCTCCCCAAAATGGAATACCAGTAGGACCACCAACTAACCTATAAAATATACAGTGGTTAAAAAAAACTGCTAAAATTCAAGTGGTAAAAAGGCTAAATACAGGTGCTACCAGGTCTTCAGATACTCAAGGTTAGTGCTTTTTAAAATATCAAAATTCTGGAGACAAATTATGATGAGAGAGAAAAAAAAGGCTCTTTCTAGATTTATACTTCATATCTCAGGTCAGAGAAATTGAAATAGAAAATCATTCAAATAACAACAACAATTCCAAGAATCAAATAGAGATAAGCACCAAAATCAGCCTCTCCAGGACCTGGAATCTAGACACCTGGATAAAAACAACTTGGTAAAGAGAAAAAACTGTATTTTCAGGAACTGAGACGGAGTTGACAGTAAAATAGAAACTACAGAGAAGGCTACTGTGTATTCTCTTACACAGTAGTCTACTCTCACGGTTTAGAGTATACATTTTTCCTTTTACTTGGCCCAAATTTGCTCTGCACAGCAAGTTTCTTTTCCTATCTTTAATAAACATAAAACCTCTCTTAAAAAAATACAGAGAAGGTAGAGAAAAATAACACAATGAAGAAAAAAAAACACAAAGCAGTCTGGAAAGTGGATCCAAGCTCCTCAGGAGGAGGACCTGTCTCCACTTGACTGATACAAGGGTAAGTCTGGAGAAAGTCAACAGCTCTAGAGAGAGGGAGAAAAACGGTCTGGGTCAGCAGCGCCAGCCCCAAGAAAAGTGCATGCCTATAGTAAACTGCAAAAACGGCATGGGATTTTATTCTTAATTATTTAAGACTAAGCCACCAAACAACTATAGAAAAACTATAAAGATTCTGGTGTCACCCTACCACAGTGATTAGGTAGGAGATGGCCTCAAAGAAAGTCATGGAAAAGGACCAGTTTAAACTCAGGCCAGAAAGAACACAGGGTCCTGCCCTCCCTGTTGAGAAGCCATGCTGGTCTTGCATGACTTTTGGAGTTGACTGGTCTGAAAGTTTGACGTTAAACCCAATGGTCTACTTAAACCCCCATGCTGCTGCTTACATCCAGCACAGAAATCAGTGGTCTGTTTGTTTTTCTTATCTAACAATGCGGGCAAAGATATACCTCAGCTTAGTCAGGTGCACAGCCTGGGGTATATGGACAGAGGAGCCTATGAGGGTAGTACAACATCTCAAAACTCACAGAGAAAGTCACAACTTGCGGTACACAGAGGCACACAGAAAGTGCAAGGTGCCAGAGTTTCTATAGGGTAGACATCATTGACCCCTCATGCCCAGCAGGAAAGGTAGGGCATGAAAACTCTAAAAATGTGAGTGTGGAAACAAAATAGGACTTACTAGTGACTAACTATTCCTCCATCATATCTAGTGGATTCCAATACTGCAGAAACTGGAAAAAATCCACTCATTTATTGGAATAGATCAGAAGATATAGCCACAACTAAAAAACACACTTAGCTACCTCATCTTTGGCAAAGGGGCCAAACATGTTCACTGGAAGAAACATATCCTCTGGAAAAACTGGATTTTCATATGCCTAAAACTAAAACTAGACCCATGTCTATTACTATGCACTAACCTAAAGTCAAAATGGATCAAAGATCTAAATATTAAAACAGAAATACTAAATTTGCTGCAAGACAGTGTAAGAGAAATCTTGACGACATAGGAGTAGGCATAGAGTTCATGAACAATAATCAAACTGCACGGGAAATACTTCCCAGAATCAACAACTGTGATTTCATCTTATGAAAAAGTTTTCGCATATCAAAAGGAATCCCCAACAGTGTGAAAAGAAAAACCACAAATTGGGAAAAATATCCTAGCCAACTGTCCCTCAAAGGACTTCTATCTAGAACATATAAAGAATTAAAAAACATCAGGCCCCCCAAATTCAAAGACACAATCCAAAAATGGTCCTCTGAGATGAATACACACTTCTCAGAGGAAGAAATACAAATGATAAATAAATATATGAAAAAAGGTTCAACATCAACGCTCATTCGGGAAATGCAAATTAAAACAACACTGATATTCCTTCTCACCCCAGAAAGAATGGTCAAGGTCAAGAAATCTACCAATAACAAATGCTAGAAGGGTTGTGGGGAAAAAGGAACTCTTCTCCACTTTTGGTGGCAGTGTAGGCTGGTGTAACCACTGTGGAAATCAGTGTGGAGATTCCTCAAAAAAACTAGGATTAGAGGTTCCATTTGACCCAGCTTACCCGCTTCTGGGCATTTTCCCAGAAGAACTGAAAACAACATACTACAGTGATATATGTGCACCCATGTTTATAGCAACCCAATTTGTAATAGCCAAATCTTGGAAACAACCCAAATGCCAATCAATCAAGGAATGGATAAAAAAGATGTGGTATTTTTATACAATGGAGTACTACTCATCTATAAAGAAAGATTGCATCGAGACTTTTATAAGTAAATGGACGTGACTTGAGATCATACTCATAAGTGAAATAAATCAAACTCACATATATAAATACTGTATTGTCTCTCTAGTGTAAGAAACTCAAAGAGCAAATACGATCCAAAATCTACAATAAATACTGTGTTAGGGTAAGAAACTGTTTAAAGAGGAAAAGTAATTGGGATAAGGGAAAGGAGAAAAGAAGGAAGGGAAAAGGAAAAAGACATAAATTTGTATACATACACATAAGACAGCTAAAATGGCTATACTAATTGTACCAGTTCTTGGAAAAGAACAGTTAATACTCATATGATCAGATCAATTTTACATGCCTATATCTGGCAATCCAAGCAACTCTTTTGAGGGTAACAATATACAATATTACAACCATTGTTAAATTCCTATCATTGCCAGGAGTTTGGCTCAGTGGGTTAAGCTCCTGCCTGGCAGGCATGAAGTTGTGAGTTTGATCCCTGGGGCCACAATAAATAAATAAATAAATAAATTCAATCCTATCATCTTGTTTTGAAAACCTATGCTGTTATTGTTTTGGGTCTGTTGTTGCTGTTTGTTTGATTCTTTTGCTTTTTGTTTTTCTTGTGTCTTTTGTCCTCTAAAATAAAAAAAACTACTCATTTATAAACACAGAAAAATTTTAAAACTTATTTCTTGGGTTTTTTTCCCTTTCATTGACTTTTGGGGTTTAGGGTTATTTCTTCTTTATCTTTTTCTCTTATTTTCCCTTTTTCATTATTATGTTTTCTTCTTTTCCTTGTCTCTTCTTCACTGCTATTTTTATTAATGTCATTAATTTTCTATTATTCTTTAATAGGATTATCCCATTTCTCTCTCCTCCTGATCTTCCTTTACTTTTCAAATTTTATTTCTTTGATTCTCACACCCCCACCACCTGTAGTTTTACTAGTATAAACACTAAGCTTTACTAATCTTACATATTCAGTTAACTGTATGCTAGTATTATTGAATTATTTTCTATTGTTAAAAGTGATAATTTAGTAGGTATTTATGGTATGCCAATATTAGGTTTGTCTTTCTGTCTATACTATAATTAAAGATCTCTTTTCTATGGCAAGACAACACAGTGGTAGCTTTTATTTGTTATGATATGTCATGGTGTGTCAATATGTCAACACCCAGTTTGTCAATACAAAGTTTGTCTATGAGTCTACTGTTGTTGCTGATTTCATTGTTTATTGCCAGTGACATAGTTGTTGCTATTGTTTATTTTTCCCTGTATGCCAGTATCTGGTTTATCTTTGTATCTTCAAAAATACTGCAGTCCATTTCCAGAGAACTGGGTGCAGGGCTATTTATACTGTGCACTCCCCTACCAAATTAACAGATGTGGTTGGCTCTTGGGACAGAAGCAAAGTCCTAGAGGTAGCCAGGCCTAGAGTACATCACTGGGAAGCAGATACTAAATAATGAGTTCTTCATACTACCAACAAAGTCTTTCAACTTTCTGCTGCAAATCTCAGCAAAAATAAGCAAATAATAAAATAAAATAGAAACATGAGAAGACAAGGCAACAAAAGTCTCTGACACTGCCAAATTCCCACAAAGCACACCCATGGGGCACGAAAGGTAAGCAAATCAAAAGCTACACAGCCGGATTATTTGAAATGATAAAAGAGGAGATTAAAAAATTCAGTAAGGGGCTTAAACTAACAGATAAGAGACTTAACAAAAGTCAGTGAGTATACAGAATACATTAATAATAAGCTAGCCGAACTAAAAAAAACAACACAAAACATGAACATTTTAACAAAAAATTAGCAAAACTGAAAAGGTACCAAACAGAAATGCAAGATTAAAAGTTCTATTGAAAGTATGGGTTGCACAAGTGTTGCTGTGAGGGCAGCATGTCAGAATAAGAAGACAGACCTGATGCAGGTGAACATATACTCAGAGATACTTTAAAAAAAGGAAACTACAAAAAATGGATCCAACTGCTATTAGATGATGTAAAGAAGTCTAAGATTAATTGGAATTGGTGGAAACTCAGAAGACAGCACAAATAGCATTTAAAAACTGTAATCAGAAATAATAGCAGAAAACTTTCCAAATATGGGGGAAGAATTTTACATATAGATTAGTGACACATGTAAAATCCCAAAGAGGGATGATCAGAAAAATTCTCCATGACACATTGTAGTCAAAATCTCAGAAGTCCAACACAAAGTCATAACCATAAAAGCTGTTACAGAAAGCAACAAACAACTTATGAAGGTAAAGCCACTGAATTATACCAGACTTTTCAACACAAAGCTTACAGGCCAAGAGAACCTGGAGTGACATGTTTCAAGTCCTAAAAGAAAAGAACTTCTAACCCAGACTATTTCACAAAGCTATATTTCAAAACTGATGGAAAAATAAGATCTTTCATGACAAAGAGCACATTAAGAAGTTCATGACCATACAACCAGCACCCCAAAATATTCTTGGGGATATCCTAGAAGGACATGATGAAACCAATGTCTAACTGAATGAATACACCAAGCAAGTGAGCTGTTAGCACAAAAAATGGAATCAGCAATAAGAAATGAATGCAATGATAGGAATAGGTCAATACCACTCAGTAATAACTCTAAATGTGAATGATTTCAAGTCCCTAATCAAAAGACATAGACTTACAGATCAGATCAAAAAACAAAACCCAACCGTATGCTCTATACAAGAAGCACATTCAATCCAAAATCAAATTCAGAGACTCAAAATCTAAGTGTAAACCAATATTCCATGCATGCAACAGGATCCAAAAAGCAAGCAGGAATGGCTATGCTATTGTTACAGTTTGTGTCTGGATGTCCCCACAAAGCCTCATGAGGACACGGTGGGGGCAGGCTTTTCAGAGGCAGCTGAATCTAGGGTTTGTGACTGGTTCATTATCAAGTGCTGGAATTGGGGGTGTGAGTGTGTCACCTGCCATAGGGTGGGTAATTTGCATACACTATTAAGGGTTGGAAAAGAGGCTTGCTCCTCCCCTTTGTTCTTGTTGCTTTTGCCAAATCACCCTGCCTTAGACCCAGTTGCTTACAGACTGAAACCTTCTCAAACTATGAGCTAAACAAACCTTTCCTCTTTTAACCTTAGGTGTTGGGTATTTTGTCCTAGCAAGGAGAAAAGTAACTAAGACAGGTATTGTTATAAAAACTGCACTTCAAGTCAACACTCATCATAAGAGGCAAATATCATTACATATTAGTGAAGAGAACAATTCAACAAGAAAAAAATATAAACATGCAACAAACACTGGCGCACCCAACATCATAAAACAAACACTCTTAGAAACAAAAGATCGGACAGAAATCAATACAATTATACTGGGAGACCTCAATAATTCACTATGGCAAATAGATCAAGTAGAAAAGAATCAACAAATATCAGAGTTGAATCAAACCTTCAAACAAATGAACTTAATAGATTATCTATAGAGTGTGCCACCCAACCAAAGACCAAATATTCTTCCCAGCAACACATGGAACTTTCTGCAAAACAGACCACATATTTGCTATGAAGGCATGATTATGTAAATCCAAAAGAACTGAAATTATTACATGTATATTTATGGAACAAAGTGCAATGGAACTAGAAATCAGCACTGAAAAACCCCAAAGAAATGATGAGAACACATTGAAATTGAACAATACTTATGAATAATCAATAGGTCACAGAAAAAAGTTAAGGAATTAGACAATTACTAGAATCAAATGATAATGCCAGAACAATATAACAGAACATATAGGACACAATAAAAGCACTTCAAAGAGGTAAGTTTATAAGCTGTGAATGCTCACATCAGAAAAACACAGTGAGTCTCAATAAATAACCTAGCCATATACCTCAAAGTTCTAGAAAAACAAGAACAATCCAAATCAAAAGCTAATACAAAAAAGGGTATTATAAAGATCAGTTCAGAAATTAATGAAATTGACACTAAAAAAACACAAAGCATCAATGAATCAAAGTGCTGGTTCTCTAAAAGAATAAACAAAACACACTCTTAACCAAACTTACCAAAAGAAGAAAGAAACATCCAAGATCAGTGCAATTAGAAATGGAAAATGGTGAAATCACAATGGACACTGTTGGAATACACAGGATTATTACTAACTACTTTGAAAATCTGTACTCCAATATAGTGGAGAAATCAGAAGAAATGGACAGATTCTAGATAAATATGAATTACCAAAACTGAACCAAGAAGATTTAAAACTCTGAATAATTCAGTAACAGACAATGAAATTGAAGCAGTAATAAAAATTTACCAACTAAAAGTCCAGGATCTGACAGATTCCACTGAATTCTATAAGAACTGCAGGGGACATCTGAGACAAACACTTCTCAAACTCTTTAATGAAAATGAAAGGGAAGGCGTATTCCCAAAATTAATCTTGGAAGTTAGCATTACCTTGATTCTAAAACCAGACAAGCATACAACTAAAAAAGAGAACTACAGGCTAATCTCATTAATGAACATAGACACAAAAATTCTCAACAAGATATTGGCAAACAGAATGTAACAAATCATCAAAAAGATTACACATCATGACCAAGAAGGCTTCAACCTAGGGGTGCAAGGATAGGTTAACGTATGTAAATTAATTTAAAAAATCACATAAACAGAAGCAAGGACAAAAATCAAATGACCATCTTAGTGGAAGCCAAAAAAACCTTTGACAAAATCCAACATCAATTTGTGACAAAAACAACAAAGAAAATAGGTATAAAAAGGTTTTATCTCAATCTGATAAAAGCCATTTTTTTAATTTTAAAGAGTATATAACAGAATAAAATCAATCAAAACAAACCAGTGTAAGAGTTACAGGACTTCAAAACATTAGGAAATCAACAGCAGTTACCATAATGCCTTTTGATGTCTTCAAAATAGCTGCAGATAACTCTGGACATAGTATAAATCAAACAGAACAGAATAGAATAGAAACAATAAAAACAGAACAATGAATGCAATAAAGGATTTCAAAACAAGCCAATAGTAAATCCAAAATTGCTACCATAATATATTTTGCTATCCTTAAAATAGCTTCTCCTGCCATCAGATTTAACATAATCAAACAAAACAAGAGAATAAAACCCAACCCAAAAAAAACAATGGAAATGATATAGGACCTCAAAACAAGACCATAGGGAATCAACAGTGGCTGTAACCCTCAGGAGACCCCCGCTAGATGACACACTGCTTAGTGATACCCTCTGAACCTATGACCAGACCACTGGCCCTAGACCTGCAATGTTAGTGAAACACCAAAGCACCACAGGCATCCAATTGCATTTCACCTTGACAGCTATCATCACAGCCTGTGTTTTTCTGGTTAAGCCGGTCGCTTAGAGAGTGGGGGTGGAAGTGGGCGTGGGAGTGGTACTTCTTGTTTGCCAACCTCGTACACCGGAAGGGACTGGGGTCTGGCTATTCCCTGTCTGGCCGCGGCCCACTCATAGCCCCAATTCTCAGACTGGGCTTGTTTGCTGCTGTGGCCATTGTTCTCTCTAACCACAGTCCGTGAATGGTGCTGATTCACAGGGAGAGGCCCAAAAGCCATTTCTGACAAACCTGCCAACACCATATTAAATGGGGAAAATCGAAAGCCTTCCCTCTAAAATCATGAACAAGACAAGGATGTCCACTCTCACCTCTCCTGTTCAACACAGTACTCAAAACATGAGCCACAGCAATTAGATGAGATAGAAATAGAAGGAATACATATAGGGAAGGAAAAAGTTCAACACATTTGCAGATGACATGATCCTGTACCATTCATAATATCAAGAAAAATTAGATATTTAAGAATTAAGTTGAGGAAGTGAACGATGTCTGTAACAAAAATCACAGTACTCTCAAAAAAAAAGAGAGGGAGAGATTGAAGTGAACATCAGAAAATGGAAAGACACTCCCTGTTCCTGGATAGGTAGAATCCGTATTGTCAAAATGGCTGTATTTCCAAAACTGATACACACATTTAATGCAACGCCAATCGAAATACTAACAACATTCATCACAGAACTACAGAAAACAATCCTAAAGTACATATGAAATCAGAAGAGACCCAGAATAGCCAAAGCAATCCTGGGCAGCAAGAGCAAAGCAGGAGGTATCACAATCCTGGATTTCAAGTTATACTGCAAAGCAGCAGTGATAAAATAGCATGGCACTGGGCAAAAACAGACATGTTCATCAAAGGAAAAGAATAGAAGGCGCAGAAACAACACCAGACGCCTATCAGTTAGTTATCTGTCAATTTGATCTCTAACAAATGGCCAAAAGCATGCACGGGAGAAAAGATAGCCTCTTTAACAAATGGTTCTAGGGCCGGGAGTTTGACTCAGCAGCTTACGTGCCTGCCTGACAGGTATGAGGTTGTGAGTTCAATTCCTGGTGCCACACACACACAAAAAAAATGGTTCTGGGAAAACTGGCTATTCCACATGCAGAAGATTGAAGTTAGACCCATTCCTGTCAAAATGGAGCAAAGTTCTAAACATTGAAAGAGAAAAAATCTGACCTGTGGGAGATAAAATAGGTAAAACTCTTGAAGTTGTAAGCACAGGCAAGGAGTTTTTAAACAGAAACCCAATGGCATGAGAAATAATATAAAAAAATCAACATAAAGGATTCTATCAAGTCAAAGAGCTTCTGCACAGCAAAAGAACCTACAGAGTGAAAAGACAACCTATAGCATGGGGAAAAATTTGCCCTCTACATCTTGGACAAAGGACTAATTAGAATATATAAAGAACTCAAAAAAATTAGATGCCCTAAATTTAAACCCAATCAAAAAAGGTAACTGAAATTAACAGACACTACTCAGAAGAAATACAAATGGCTAATAAATATACAAAAAAAATGTTCAACACCTCTGGCCTGATGAATGCAAATTAAAACCACACTGAGCTTCCATCTTATCCCAAAAAGAACGGCTACCATCAAGAAATCAAATGATAACAAATGTTGTCTAGGCAGAGGGGAAAAAACAATCTTTCTAAATTATTGGTGGGAATGTAAACTAGTAAAACCAGTACGGAAATCATTATGGAGATTACTCAAAAAGCTAAAAATAAAAATTCCATCTGATCCAACTATTCCCTTTGTAGGTATCTTCCCCAGAGTTAAATGTTTCATATGGGAGTGATGCATGCATAGCCATGTTTATAACAGCACAACTAATAATAACTAAATCTTGGAACCAGCCTATATGTCTAGCAACAGATGAATGGATAAAGAAAACATTGTACATATTTATATACAATGGAGTACTACCCTGCCATAAAAGCAATAAACTTGAGTGATTTGTAGCAAAATGGATATACCTCAAGACCACAATGTCAAGAGAAATAAATCAGACACAAAAGCTTAAGTATGGCATGGTTTTTCTTACATAAGAAGTCCAAAATACAAATAAAGAGCAAAATAAAAGAAGCCTAATAGGAAACAGATTTTTTGGAAGAATGGAGACCATGAGACAGAGTGTGTGGGGATGTAAGGAGAAGGGGAGGGGAGAGGAAAAACAAAACAATTCCATGAAAATGATAACAGCCAGGCATGGTGGCGCACACCTGTAATCCCAGCACTCAGGAAGCTGAGCCAGGAGGATAGTTGTGAGTTCGAGACCAGGCTGGGTTACTAAGTGAGTTCAAAGCCAGCCTAAACTTTGTAGTGAGACCCTGCCTCAAAAAGACAAAAACCAAAAAAAAAAAAAAAAAAAAAAAAAAAAAAAAAAAAAAAAAACAGAAAATGATAACACCATGCCAGGCTAGTGCGAATTCCTGAAGTTAGTAAAGGATCAATGAAGGATTATGAGAGAATAAATATGTATAACTCTTTTAGAAAGTGAAAAAAGGTTTAAGACTACACTATTCTTGTCTTGTAAGAAATAACCTAAATTTCTCTGTACTAAATAGAAATTATTGCAAATTAAGGTTCTAAGAGCAGCCCCTCAGAGACGGGAACCAGAACCCAATTGAACTTATTTTTTTTCCACTTTAAAATGAGATTTACTTATTCTGTTGCCATAGCCAAAATGGAAAGGCACCAATTTTCTTTTTTTATTTAAGAGAAAATGGACACAGAAAAGAGGAACAAAAAGCAAAAGAGATAAACAAACAACAACAACAAATCCAATACGATAACACTATAGGTTAACAAAATGAGATGATTGGAATTTGACAGTAGTTGTAATATTGCATATCGTTACCTTCAGAGGGGTTGTTCAGATTAACAGATATAGACATGTAAAACTGATCTAATCATGAGTATTAACTGTTCTTTTTCAATAGCTAATGCATTTAGTAATATAGTCATTTTAACTATCCTATGTATATCTATTTATAAATTCATGTCTTTTTCCTTTTCCCTTCCTTCTTTCCTCCTTTCCCCTTAGAATACCTCTTGTTGTTTTTAAAATAACTGCCCATATCATCAGGCCTAATATAATCAAACAAAACAGTACAGAATAAAACCAATAAAAAATAAAACAATGGTCACAGAAAAGAGAAACAAAAAGCTAAAGGGACCAACAAACAACAACAACGAATCTGATACTGTAACGTTATAGGTTTACAAAATGAGATGATTGGAATTTGATAGTGGTTGTAACATTGCATATCATTACCTTCAAAGGGGTTGCTCAGATTGATAGATATAGACATGTAAAATTGATCTAATCATATGAGTATCAACTGTTCTCTCAATAGTTAATGCATTTAGTAGTGTAGTCATTTTAACCATCTTATGTATACCCTCATATAAATCTATGTCTTTTTCCTTTTCCCTTCCTTCTTTCCTCCATTCACCTTGTAATACCTCTTGTTATCTTCAAAATAACTGCCCGTACCGTCAGGCCCAATATAATCAAACAAAATAGTACAGAATAAAACCAATAACAAATAAAACAGTGGACACAATACATAGTAATACAATGATGATTTCTATAATCCCCATATTATCTTCTAAGCAGTTGCCTATATCATCTGTTATAATACAATCAAACAAAACAAAATAGGCTAAAATAACTGAAAACAGAACAATGAAAGCAATACCAGGTTTCAAAACAAGGTGATAAAATATTAATAAAGCCTACCCTAATATATTTTGCTATCTTTGAAATAGCTGTCTATGTCATCATATATAATAAAATTAGGCAGGTCGAGATAGAATAAGATCAAACTAAACAGCTCATCGAAAACAATACTGGAATCAAATCCCGATGATGGATTATTCAATTGTCTGCCCCTCTCGGTGATATCCCTCTGCCACTGTTTCTGGAGATGTGGACTTTTTATATCTCTCTCTAAAATGTCCTTCAGTATTCTTTGTAGGGTTGGCTTGATTGTCATAAATTTCTTTAGCTGTTCTTTGTCATGGAAGTATCTCGTTTCTCCATTGATTTTGAAAGATAGTTTTTCAGGGTACATCAATCTGGGTTGGAAGTTGTTTTCTCTCAGGGCTTGCAATACTTCACTCCAAGCTCTTCTTGACCTGATGGTTTGTGTTGAGAAGTCTGTCGTGATTCTGATGGGTCTTCCTTCCTTTCTCTAATAGCTTTAATATTCTGTTTTTGTGTTGAATTTCTGGGATCTTGATTATTATATGTCTGGGTGTAGGTATATTTTGGTTGTGTTTAGCTGGCGTTCTATATACTTCACTTATCTGAAAGTCACTTCCTGTTCCCATGCTTGGAAAGTTTTCTGAAATTATTTCTGTAAATAGGCTTTTTATTTGATTTGTATTGACCCCTGCTTTTTCACTCACACCTTTGATTCTTAAGTTATGTTTCTTGGGGTTGTCTTGTAGCCGCTGTATTGTTACTTCCAGGTTTCTTGTTATTTTAAAGAGATCTTTCCTTTTATGATCACAAGGTGCTAACCTATCTTCAAGGTTTGAAAGTCTATGTTTAGTTTCCTTCAGGTAGTTCTGCCAACTTTCATTGGAGTTTTTGATTTCCTGGTAATCTCTTTGAATCTGTTTCATGTATTCTAAATCTTTTTTGTATTGTTCATTCCAGGTTTCCCTTGTTTTCCTATGCTCCATTTTTCATCTATGTCTCCTTTAGAGATGCCTAGCAATTCTTTTATGTTTTACATTTCTTCTTTTAGTTGAGTTAGTATTTCTGTTCTAATTTATTTTATAGCCTCATGAAGTTGTTTCTTTACTTCAGTTGTCATCACCTCAGAGACTTTAGTTGTGGGACTCCCGATCTCTTCTGCATTTGCTTCTCCTGGATTTGTTCTGCTTAGATTGGAGGCCAGAGACTGCTTTTTGCTTGTTTGTCTTGACATATTCCTGGGTTGTTCTGGACAAGTGTGTACCAGGGATCTTTTAATCTCTTAAGGTTAGACTGGTTCTTCTAGCCAGTGCTGATTGTGGATATCTGATGGTTACCACTGGGCGCGCTGTTACAGTGCTGTCTGTTGCCTTTCCCCACGCCGCCTCAGCTCCCCATGTCTGGCACAGTGCACGGGGGCGGGGCCGCAACCTGGGAACCTGGGCCAGTTATGCGCGATTCTTCCACTATCACTCCTAGGGCGTGAGTGTGGAGCCATGGTCTCTAGACCAAGCTGGTCACCCACCGGGACCCTCCGGGGCTCGGTCGGAGCAATTTCTGTGGGGCTGTGCCCAATTAGGAGCAACTCTGGCCTCAAAATGGCTGCCAGTCCCTCACTCTCCCTCACGGGGGGGTTGGGATTTGCTGTACTCACCATCAGCCAGTTTTAGTCCTCCAGGGTCGCCGCTGCCACCACCTACCACCGCAACACTTTAATCGCGCATCTCCAGGTTTCAGCAACTCCTTTTACAGTGGGTCCAGCTCTAGGCAGAGGCACCACCAGCCACTGCCTTCCTTGTTTGAGTCCTTCTTTTTATTCTTTCTGTGGGCTTCAATTCTCGCTTTAGATTCTTCCTGGGTCCAGAGGACCTGCCTCCCTCCTTCTTTTCTTCCCCATGTTGCTATATTCCAGCATCTGGATGGCATCTTTCAGGGAGGCTGCTTACCCTGCTTTTTACCGTTCCGCCATTTTGTCCCACCCCTCACCAATTTTTTTTTTCAACAATGCGTTCTGCTTTATGGAGGTCACTGCCAAATTAAAATGAACATTGTTTGAAGGCTGAGAAAAATGTAGTTGGCATCAGAATGGTTCAAACCTGTGTAAACAGAATTAAAACCTCTCATTTTCCTGACAAAGTGGTCTACCTTTGCTAACAAAGCTTTAAGCATATTGAGAGTGATCAAAGACCTTCATATGGTCTGTACTGAGAACTAGTGGATTCCATTTGGCTTCCTACCCTATGTAACAAACGTCCATAATCACTGCATAGGTCAATATCCATATCCTCTTCTTCTTCTTGTTAAACTTTTATTAAAATGTTTAACCAACACTATTTTTCCTTTAATATATGGCACTACTTTACCTCACTATAGTAATATATAATTCAAATGACTTAATATAATTTAAATTTATAAATATGACACAAAGAAAAATTCATTTACTTATAAACACACACTGACTATAAAGAGCACTATTAATACAAGAACATGCTGACACAATGTTCATAACCATGTGGTTAGAACCTGTCAGAGATCAGTCCCATATTTGGGGAATAATTGCCTTATATTCTGAAACATACTGCAGAGAATAAAATGAGGGAGTTACTAAAATAAAATACAATTTTATAGTGATTATTGAAAAGATCTTTTAGGTTTCAATCCTATGATTTAATATAAGACAAATCATTAGCTACCAGATTGAGAATTTTCCTCTTTTTTTCCTTCAGAAAAACGCTATGCTACTATAATTTAGGAAATGATTTTAGAATTTTGTTCCTAATCGTATATAAAACTTTCCAAAATTTCCTTATAATTTTTGCGTCATAGAGTTAGCATTCTTAAATAGGGCTTGTTAAGAACCATAAGGAAAATGCCCATTAAACTAATCAATGTTTAAACTGATTTCATAAACTGTATTATCCAATAATTATTACATAATCCACATAAGATTCCTGGTACTTACATTATATTGATTAAATTTTCAATATTCAAGTAAAATTTCTTCATTAGCTTAGGGAGAAAAAAGTGGTCTAAATTATTTAATTCTATAGTAACTAGAGTATTTTAGAAATTACATAATCTTTGTAGCTAGTCAATTTTTCCAATTTCACATTTTAGACACTGAAGTTTAGAAGAAAAAGAACATCAATACAGAAGGCAAAAAGGCAAAGTGTGATGTAACTAACGTTACTCTTACTGACTTATGCTGAAGGTGTACTGATGAATGAAAAATGAAAACACTTTGTCTACACAGCACACTTCTCATGTTATTTCCAAGTCTCTTGTCTGGTGTCATGACATTAAAGGAACCTAAAAGCATAACTTTAAACAAAAGGAACATTTTACCAAGGAAGAGGAAATTTGTGGATCATTACTAGTTTAAGATTGTCGACTGGTAGTCCTTCATTCCCCAAACCTGAATTACAGTTAGTTTCTGATAGACACCCTTACTTGCGAGGTTCTCTATCAAGTCAATCCACTTTTGAATTATACCCACAGAGCACTGTATAATACTCATTCTGACCTCTGTGCCTTTATGCTACTTTCCTGCCTAGAACACTTTTTCCTTCTGTGAAAGGTTTACCCAGCCTGAATCCTACTTTGTCCATGAAGCCCTTACATACGACTCCATTCCACTTTAGTCGGCTCAAACTCCTAGAGACATTATTTCCAGCACTCATTCAGCTATTGAATCATATGTGACCTCATTATTTCTTTCATAAACTTTGTTTCCTCAATATGGCTATAAGTATTTTAAAGACAGAAAGCATGGTTTAGGCCACTCACCCCCAAAAATGAGCCCAGCATGCTGTTCTGTCCACAAAAATTATACTACTTGAACTGAAATATTAGGACTATCAGAAAGAGCAGAACTAGCTTAGAATAAGAGATGAGTACTGATGTAAAACTGGTAATAAATCCTGAAACTTGAACAAACATACATTTTAAAAGTTTGGAAGAAAAGGAATAATCAATCGAAATTCTACTTTCTTATTTAGAAATGCAAGAATTTAAAAAATGGCTCCAAAATCCAAATTGATTCTTTATAATTCAGTAGTAATATTTAAAAATATCTACATCCCTGCTAATGATAAAGAACCTTATATTACTTGTAAATAGGGCATCTCCTCCAATTTTCAAGATCGATGACTTGGCCACACCTACTCTTTCACAGATATAATTGCCACATTCAGATGAGAGATTTTCCTTAGAAATAAGTATATCTACTGTAAGAAGTATATATGCACATATTAGATTTAAATGCCTTGCTTATAATATCCATTGTGCAACTTATCTATTTTCTCTCTCTACAAAGCACATTTATTCAGAAATATTCCTTAGACACTGTCAAAAATAATGTTTTTCTTTAATATCTTAGTCCTTTCACCTTTACAAGTGAGAGAACAAAGGCAAAGCTTCTACCTGTCAAAGATGTTTTCTTATATTATTACCAGCAAATTCTTCAGGAAGCCCTGAAGAACAGAAGATGAGAAGAATAATCTAAAAGGAAAGCCAGAAAATCAAGTATTTCTCAGGTACAAGCAGTTGGTATTAAGAATACTAATAAAGCATATAATGGATGCACAACTATACACTAACTGAAATGTTACTAGCTTTAAAGTAAATTTTAAAATGGCTACTTCTGATTCTAACTCCTTTAACATAGGTTTTCATAATTTTCAGTAAGTTTGGAAAAATACCTCAAAGCCTAAACTAGGTTTCTTGTAAATAGGCTCTGTGTATCTCTAATACATGTTTGTAAGATTAACTTTTAAATGATTTCCAAAATTCCCATTAAAGGGCTGGGAGTTTGGCTCAGTGGCTTAAGTGCCTGCCCTGGCAGGCGTGAGGTTGTGAGTTCAATCCCCGGTGCCGCAAAAAAAAAAAAAAAATTCCCCTTAAAATTGTGTTACTTTAAATAGAATCACTATCAATGTGCCTTTAAAATGTAAGTATTATGTCATAGGCTACATACTGTAATTTACACTGCAAAATCTGTTAAGAGGGTAGATCTAATGTTTTCACCACAAAAATAATAAGAAAGATAAGCTAGGAGCAGCATACATGTGATATGATTGGGTTGGGGGTAATCAGGAATTGAACTCAAGACCTCATGCTTGCCAGGCAGGCACAGAACCCCTGAGCTAAATCCCCAGCCCACTATGTGATATGATTAAAGATAAACCAATTAACCAAAAATGGCTGACTCTCCAGTTAATTCTGAAAACATAATTTGCATGTTAGGTTGACCACGGCAGGGCCTGGTAAGACACATTTATACTATTAGCATTATACTAATGCTACTTGTTTCATAGTTCCCAAACTTACCCAGAGACCCAGTTCTTATGAAACCATATGATCAGTTTTCAACGTGTTCTTATAGTAGGTCCTTTTACATTACTAAACTGTGCATCTGTTTCTTGTTGTTGTTGTTGTTGTTTTTTTTTTTGCATCTGTTTCTGATAATAATTTTTAAACAAAAGTGCCATTGGTCCTGAAGGAGGGACATCAGGCATGTATAATATAAAACATACCTCTTGGAGCCTTCTGCTGCAGACTATATGCCAAACTCTCATTTCTGCTCTGAATCTAGGTTTCACCTTACTTGACTACCATTCATTTTTCTCCCTCCATAATTCTCATTTCCCCTCTATTCCAGCCTCCAGGCCTATGTGACTCTTCCTCCATACTGTCCATGCTTTCAGTGTGGAAAAGTAGATTCTGCAAAACAATCTGCCACACAGGGCAAAAGGTAGAGGGGTTTGTAAAGTAAAAATACACTACAAACTATATATCACCTCATTAATGTCAGAAAAATAGAAGTCATATCACCCCATTTGTTCTTGTGAGGGTTTTTTGAACTGACAAATAGAAAAACGTGATAGTGGATGGAACCTTGAACAGAACAAAAACTTTTAACCACCGACTGCCCTGCACCTACTCCTAATGTCAACAGCTCTCCTACCAAAATCAAGTCACTGGCAAAGCTAGTGGTAAGTTTTATTTGCAATCTATGCCAAGTTTGTTGTTGCTGTTTTTATCATAAATTCGTGAAATGCGTTGAGTATACTACTCTAACATGGAAAAAGGTCAGAAGACTTTATGAGATGGTTCTTTAGTAAATAAATTACCAACATGGTCTTCCACTTGCCACATAAAAAAGCACCCATTATCTAAACACTTACCTCACATTGTTTAAAATCAGCACACATTGTATATTTGCCTTACTATAATAATATATAAAGTTCAAATCTTACCAGCTATGTAACTTAATTTGCACCACAAACCACCTATAATTGACTGTGTTAAACTACTAGAACCAATAATGATGTCACAGAAAAGAAACACACTAATGTGACTAGCACATAAGCATTCCTGTAAGCCAGACACAGTGCTGTGGGATCCCTAGGCTGCCAGCAACAAAACTAATTTTTCAGATTTCATTCTGTAAGAATGACACAAAGATTCACTAGCACCTGAAGCAAACCAGAGAATCTGATGTCATCACCTTGCAGCAACCCAAAACCCCAACAGAAGATGTTTCTAGAATTATGTATCATATGCTTACAGATCACATTAAAATAAATGGAATGGCAAGGCAAACTACATAGACTATTAAGTTAGTCTCACTACTTTCCATTACTAGAGATCTGGTCAGCATCTTCTGGCAGGATATTGCATAATACAGTCAACTGTGTTCTCCCAGCATTGCATGTAGCTTTAGGTCACAGTGTGGATTATCTGTAAAATGAAACAGATAAGGGAAAGGCAAGAATCATCAAGACTATCACAGACCTTATTGAAAAATAAACAATATTAGTAGGCCTGGACTCAAGCAGAACTTTTCAATTTTCACATCCACTGAAGATTTCAAAGATCATAAAGGAATATGACTAATCCTGTCAATTGATAACATCTATCCTTCATTGTTGACCAAAGCTGCAAAACAGATCCATCTTGAATCTATTTTACTAAGCTTGATAATAAAGAACCTAGAATATAGTACCATAGGGCACTCCTAGTACTTCAAAAGTTTCCTTTAACTGAAGTTCTGAAGCTATAAGTCCCTGGGATGGTCCTCCACATCAGGCTCTATTTTGATGAACACTGTGTTATGATATACACATAGGGAAATACAAGAATCATTGCTCTATAAATTGATAAGCCCAAAGACTGAGAGAGTATACAAAGCTACATTAAAGAAATGCAACATTCTGCCAGCTACTTTTACTAGCAGTACAATGCTGAAAACTACCACTAATCTCTGCCCATCTGAGCATTTCAAAATCATAATGGGGCAAGAAGTGACTGATGTGATCCCAAGAGAGCAACCAAAACATCACAATAGCTCTGTTGCTGCTATGTGATTCTGCTAGTTCAAAAAGAAATGACATTTAGTAACGGCCGACACTTGAAATTACACATATAAAGAAATCTGGTTTCACCTGCCCAAGCATTTTTCCTTTAGCAGCACCACTAGCCTCCTAGTTCCCCCAGCTTATAAACTAAGTCATGTTCAAAGCCTCTCTTCCTTTCATTTCCTCCAAAAATGAGAATTTGGTAGAGTGGGTTTTTGTTTGTTTCTTTCTTTCTTCCAATGCCTATTTACTCACATATACCCTAAATTCAGGTCTTCATGAAAAAGCTCTCCCCACTATCTTTATACCTGATCAAAGTTCTATAAATCAAAATGTCTTCTTCTTTCTCCCAAAAGTAGAGGCAGCTGGGAATGGGTGAAGAGGGGGAGGGGAGGATTCTTAATACTTGTGATCAAATTTCATACCCATTTCAACAGAGCTGTTTAACAAACTTTTCCTGGACACAAGAACAGCTAGGCACAGAGCCAAAAAAAGAAGAGGCAATGATGGAAGTCAAAAAACAGGTGAGCTGCAATCTTTCCACTCCTACACAAAACCTGGCCCTAAAGTAGTTCTCATATATGCTGGTATCTCCTTCCAATTCTTAATTTTGCAGCATTCCTGTATTCAGAAACTGCACCAGAGTGCCTTCTCACTTTCCAATGCCAGTTTTCCTACTGCCCTCATAACCTTAAGCCTAGCTAGTCTCCCCTATCTTAAGACTCTTCTACTTCCAATTCATCCTACACTCTTCTGCAAAAACTGTTCTCTTTCTAATACATAAAATGATAATCAGATGCAAAATGTTTTAGCCAGTCTTCCTGGGGGTTCCCAACATGAGGATTACTTTTAATTTCCTTGAAGTTTTATGATCTCAGAGACTAGAGCAAAGGGCTGTGGTATGAAGAATGCTGAGAGTGCAAGTTGTTAATTGAAGACAGCTGCTGGGAATCCCCAAGTATTGTAGCACAGGGTGTGGTGGTGATGGCAACCAGTTTGAGAACAACCAAGCAAGACTTCAATATCTACTGGTTATACACTCATCACCAATAATCTCTGTACTTTTTCCATTTAAAAACTTGATTTCAGTTATCCCCTTTCAAAGCCTTTCTTCCTAACCACTGTTTTATTTCATGTCATTTCCATGCACATGCATGTTACCTGTATCTTTTTAATCTAAAATTGTATATATACATTAAAATATTTTAAGCAGCTTTGATATTTGTACAATAGCTTGAACAAGACTTTATGCTCTGTGTGGATATAACCATTTCTTTTTTGCTCATTTAGGCCATAGAATTCAGCATAATATATATGTTTTTTTAAAAAATGGCCTTTTTTTTTTCCAGTGATAAATAATTTCCACTGAGCTATTCAGCACTAAAATTTTTTTAAAGTTGAGCAAGTTTGAAAGTATGATATATTAAGAGCTGTAGAAATACACCCACACTTGATACAAAAGATGCCAATTATAGTTGGACCAAACATAAAATATGCTCCACCCAACCAACTATACTATTATACCATACTTCTTCCTTTGGGTTTTTTTCTTTATACAGTACTACATAAGCTTGTGGGTACTCTTAGCAACATTAACTACAGTAGCTCAACTCTAAATAACTTTACTTTTGGAAATCTACTCTTGCCACCTACACAACCACTGGTTTCCCACACTGTCTCCAGCATCCTGTGAGCAAGTGCCCAATTACTGATTGTGTAAAGACTGCTTACACACTGAAGGTCCATTCTTGGCAGCTGCTGGGTTTTACTGCTGGACCTCACTCAATTTAATTGATTCAGAACAGTATCAAAAAGAGACATTATTACACAAGTCTGAAAAAGAGACTATTTAAGAAAATTTAAATGCAAAAGCCCTGGTCATTGTGTTGCTTTAAAACACACAAGTGTGTTTGACATGGAGAGAACAGAATAACTACTATTGAAATCAGGAAAACTTGGGAACTTTGACTAATCTCATTATACAAGTTTTAATGCTTTACACATATACATTCTCAAAAAGTAAAATTATCTATAAATAGGAAGCACAACTATGACTTAAATAATATAGCCCATTGCAGTAAATAGTTTTTGTATTTATAACACAAATTCAGTTTCAAAAAGTGTATAGTTTTAAAATAGCAATGTGAACATTAGCCTGTTTCTGAGAAACACCTACTTACAAAAACAACTCATGCATGGATTAACAGCATTTTTCACTTTTTCAGGAGTGGTCTTTCTTCCTATTGGACTGGGAGATACCAACAGCGATTCCTTCTTAGTTGCCACCCATTATTAACTGGAACCTCAATGCAGCACAAATACAATTCATAAGCAAGAAAAACTATGGGCTAGATTATCACTCGTTTTAGCCATATGGGGGAGAAGGTAAAATAAGCACTGAGTTTTTCTTTTTAACTAAATATACATTGCCCTACATATAACTTTGTAATTTATATTTCTATGTCTTTCCATGTCAGTCACTGATGGTTTTTACAGCCTAAATGACAACTGGGGACATGTTTCTCTTTTCTAACAGTAAGACAGGGCATCAGATTGTCTTCCAATGTAAGTGAACGCTGCTAAAAGAAACCAGATTACACCTTCAAAAAGGCTCAAAAATTTTTCAGTGTTTTTCTTTTTTAAGAGAAACTATACATTGTGGCCAGAGAATGGAAGTTAGTATCACTATGTTAGTGGTATAAGGAAATCTATCATAGCCTAGTAACTTTATCTGCAATAGCCTAATATGTTTTGCAGCTATTCTGGTCAGTCTTCATCAAAAAAAGATAAAGGAATATAACAGCTGGTGTTTAAAATGCTGATTTAATATCACTTTAACCCGCACTACATTATCAAATCATCTTTTTTACAGCAACATGGAATGGCTACTGTTCTGGTGAAACAAAGTACCTACTCTTCTAACACAACCCAACTCTTCTCAAGCAGACTGAACAACAGTAATTTACTGTGGCAAAACAAGAGTTAACTGTTCAAACACCTGATCAGAATCTCTAAAATCTGCATGTCCAGGAATGAATTTTTAAAAAATACATTTTATTTACTGTAATACAAAAACCACACTTACTGATATTTAGTAGTAAAGCATCTTCTACCTGCTATGGCCTATAAAAATGTAGCATTACATTAATTTCAAAAATGCTAGTAGGTCTTAGACCCGCCTCACCTTGCGGTTTTACTCTATAAAAATCCCTAGAAAAGGCAGGGTCTTGGCAACCCAATCAGGATCCCTTCTGTCTCTCTCTGACAGAAGCTTGTTTTTTTTTTGTTTGTTTGTTTTGTTTTGTTTTGTTTTGTGGCACCGGAGATCGAACTCACAACCTTATGCCTGCCAGACAGGCACTTAAACCACTGAGCCAAACTCTGGGCCCTAGTTTTTTGAGGCAGGGTCGCACTAGTACCTCAGGCCAGCCTTGCGCTCGCATTATAGCCCAAGCCGGCCTCAAACTCACAATGCTCCTCCTACCTCAGCCTCCCGAGTGCTAGAATTAAAAGTGTGCACCACCACGCCCGGCTCGACAGAAGCTTTCTTTCTCTCATAAATATATTGTGCTCTTTAAAAAATACTAGTAGGCTGGGGATGTGGGTCAGTGGTAGAGTTCATGCCTTGCATGCACAAGGACCTGGGTTCGATTCCCAGCACCACAAAAAGAACTGAATTTCAAAAATGCTAAGATCATTAAAATTAAAATTTCAAATTGGGTGTGAAGGACCACACCTGTAATCCTACCTACTCAGGAGACTGAGGAAGGAGGACTGCAAGTTTGAGCCCAGCGTGGGCAACTTAGCTAGACCCTGTCTCAAAAATAAAAATGGGGCTAAGGATGTAGCTCGGTGGTAGAGTGCTTGTTTTTTTTAGCAATCCCCAGCACTACACTCAAGTAATACACACATACATACATGCATACATACATACACACACACACACACACAGAAAGTTCATGGAACAGACACACAGCACAGCATTAAAGACATAAGACTGAGTAATCCCAGCACCTTAAGTGGGATCCTTTTGTATTTCTTGGTTAATGAGGGAAATAATTAAAATGAAATCAGGTAAGCATAAATATAAATAAAAGCTTTTAAAATCTTTCAAAATAATGCTATTTAGGGAGCTAATCATGGAAGTATTTCTTATGAGAACAAGAGGGAACTCTACTTACTAAAATCAATGTAACTCACTTTAAGATGTCCCATTTGTGATGGTTTTGACTCCTAAAATGTGCCTCTCATATAAAACAATTCCTGAAAAAGGACTTACAATCATATCACAGTTTTCCAAGAGTCACCCTATCCTCCATCCCCTACTTCCAACCCCACACTGAAACCATGCCCAAAACCTTAAGACTCTCACAGCACTCAATTTGCCGAGTACTATGTTACAATGAGCATGATAAAAAAATAGATACAGAAGGAAGTTTTATACTGGAAACTGACAGCCAAAACTGACATTCCCTGACAGTCACTCAAGCACTTCAGGTCTCCACTTCTCTAGAGCCCAGTGTTTCCCAACAAGTGGCCCTGGGAACCTTAGCATCGCCAGGGAGCTTGTTAGAAATGCAAATTCATCGCCCCACCCAAGACCAACTGAATCAGAAACTCTGGGAATGTGGCCCAGCAATTTGTGTTTTAACAGACACTACAGAAGATTACTAGGTACACTAAGATTTAAAAACCAGGCCTCCTCAAACTTTGAAGTATATAAAAATCACCTGGGGAGCTTGTTAAAAATGTATATTCTAACTCAGCAGGTCTGAAGGCCTGAGAGCCTACATTTCTAAAAAGTTCCCAGGTGACGTCTTCTGTATACCACATTGCAAGCATTTCCCAAATCAGTTGTTTACCAAAATTACCCATGCTACTCATAAAGGTACGGACTCCATGGCATCACCCCAGACAAAATTAACTTGAATCTCAAGAGAAACACCTAGAAGATAATCACTGGTTCTCCACTTCAACTACACATTAAAGAGCTTTTAATAATCCTGATTCCCAGGTCCATACAAGATCAATTAAGTCAGAATCTCTGGGGCTGGAACCCAAACATCCCTGTTTTTAATAACTTCCCAGTGACTCTAATATGCAACCAAGCTTGGAAACGACTGCTTTGAAATCTGGCTTACCACCTAGCACAATGGATGCTTTTATAGTTACAAACAGGTTTCCATAAAATGGCTATCAGTGGTCCCTCACATATAAATCTAAGAGCTCTGATTTTTCAATAGTAAAACGTCCATAATGTCATGTTGTTTTCATGTCTTGAACTTAATTTCTGTGGACAAATGCAAACTCTGCAATGGGGTAGGTACTCAAAAAGCAGCAACAACAATGAAGAATCTATCTATATGGCCCGTTCATATGTTGATATTTCCTCCAACACTGAATCACATAGATGATTTGAAATGTCAAATAATCGTTCAGAGTGGAAGGGTAAAATGATGGATCTGTAACCTTTTAACTTATAAAAGGCAGATTTCACCAGTTAGATATTCTAACAGAAAGGTCCTAGAAAAGAATGGAAATAGTATGCTTTTTACATATGAAAATTAAATTGTCAAAAATGCAACACTTTCTGGTGGATTTCAAATACACTGCTCATGACGTAACACATAACTCCTAGAAAAAAGCCCATTATGTGTATCAATGTGTGTGTGTGGTACTAGGGATTGAACTCAAGGCCTTGGCACTGAACTACACCCCCAGTGCTTTTTAATTATTATTATTATTTTTTTTTATTTTGAGACAAGGTCTGCTAAGTCTTTACATTCCCCAGGTGGGCTCAAACTTGTGATCCTCCTGACCCAGCTTCTCAAAGTGATGAGATTAGAGAATGGCACCACTACTCTGGCCATCTACTGATATCTTATGACACCTAACACAATGTCACACTAACAAGCACATAGTACGAATGAAAACATTAAGTAGAAAATGTGTGGTGGTTACTAAGACACTGTTAAATGACTGCAATTATCTCACTGCCATAATCAAGAAATTTTCCTGAATTCTACACAGTATACTATAAAAATGAGTTTAAGCAAAATGAAAGTCAGGTATGGTGACTGATGCCTGTAATCCCAGCATTCTGGGATGCTGAGGCAACAGGATGACAGGCTCAAGCCCAGGCTGGACAACACAGTGATTTAGCAAAACCCTGTCTCAAAATAAACAAATTTTAAAAGGGCCAAGGATGTAGCTCAGAGTGAAGGCCCTGGGTCCAATCCCCAGTACCACACACACACACGCACGTACAAAGATAAAAATAAGACACAGTCTTCTTTTCACTGAAGTGAACTTTCATTCTCTGCTTGGTCATGTTCAGTGTCCACTCTAAATTTATATTCTGGAAAATACATGACACACTCAAGGCCTACCACAAGATAATGGTTATTATTCTTCCACCACCATTCAACATACAGTAGTCAACAATGTGTCTTATTCATCTGCTTAATTCCTTGAAAAAGAAATCCAGTGGCTGAAGTAGCAGAAGCGAAACAAATACCTGAGTATATGTGTAAAGTGGCCACTGTGAAAATGATATTTTAGAAAGCATTTTTCTGTATGAACTGGTCAAGCTCACTTTCCTCTTAAAATTCTTGTCATAGTCATTGGTTGAACCCAAACTCATTTTAAAATGTGTGAAAATAGCACTCTGGAAAGTGTTTTCATATGCTTTGAAGCCATGGAGCATAAACAGTAGGACAGCCTTCAACAAACTCATATAACAGCTCAAGAACTGAACAGGAGTGAATTTTTACAGTCCCATGACTTTGCAGAGCCAACTTAAGTATCATCCAGGCATTGCTTTAATACATCACAGACATACAAGAGAAGACAGAAGAGTCACAAATATGTGACTCAAGCTAATAAATATTTCATAGATTGTTTTTACATGGCAGTCTTTTCAAAATGAAGTTTACTTCTTAATCAAAAAATAAATCAGTTAAAGTGTGGACTTTGGATTTAAGGTCTTAGAATTAACACTGTGAAATTTATGAAGATATTTAATTTCTTTGGCAAGTGTCTGCCTAGATGTCTTTTCACATATTTTTCATGAACCAATGCCCAAAGATGAACCAAGTCTAGTAAAAAATGCACAGATCACAAAAGGGCCACATAAAATAAAAAACATTTACAGTACCAAAGTCAAAGAAAACAAACAATACAAATACACAATTTCCAGGACATTTTATTGTATTTTCCACTTTACATATTAATATTTTTAGTATAGGCATAAGTTGTTTATACTTATCCAGTAGTTCAATCCCCAATCTCACAAAATGAAATTAAAGAGTTTAAACAGAACATCAATTCAGGTATTTATAAAAAACCAGGGACATTTGTCTTAACTAGAAAAGCTGATGATTTTCACTTTCCATTGAATGTTTTCTCTATTATTTTTCTTGTTGATGTTAAGTATTCACGATAAAAACAATCATTTTTTTTCCCATTCTGCCCTCTCTTGATCTTTACATTCTGTCTAGCATTTAACTCAAAAAGTCAGTTTACACTCAGCTTACACATTTTATAAAAAACCATATGCCCCATCTCCCACACATCCAAACGGGAAGGAATCAGAACTAATCCGGCTTTTGGCTGTAACAGGGGTATTTTAAATAACTTCAGCTACACATTTGAAGGGTAAAATAATTTAAAGTACAAAATCCAAAGAAAACCATTAAAATGCCTACGCATTTATTGTTGGATAGTTAATCTCTCAAATCACTGAGTATAACATAGATTTCTTAGAAGTGAAGTCAATACAAAAGCGAATGCACACTTAACGTACAAACTGACAGTAGCTCTGTGGGGACAGCTCTCATTGAATGAGCTATTACCCACACAGTAGAAATAAGGGGGGAAAGTCTCACTCTTCAAATGTGAAGAAACCGGCGGTGCACTCGCTTCACCAGAAACACATTTTAATGGGTATGTTCGGATAAAAATAGGTAGCTAGGACAATGTGTTTTAAAAACCTTACCCCTCCCTGGGGCACAAGGAAACCCAGAGAAAAAAATGGGTAATCTTCTCAAGCTCCGGGGCCAAGTTCCATCACTAGCAGAACAGAAGTTGAATAGTTGCTATTTTTCAATGCAATGGGATAGTAGCTCTCTATGCACAGGTACAGAGTGGGAACACTGGCGGGGCTTTCACATGGGGTAATGGAAACTGAAGTGAGGAGAGGTCAGCACCTTAAATAATCCAGATCTCCAAAACCGGGTCATGCGCAGGGTTGAGTGGGGTGGTAAGGAGAAAAGGAAGGGGTCAAAACTCCTCAAAGTTACTTCAAAGAGAAAGCGAACACCTCTGGAAGCCAGGGGGCCATCTCCCGTGGCAGCACCCTGCTCCAAGTGTAGGGTGCTTGCCTGGCGGGGACAGAAAGCGCGGGGTGCCCTTAGTTACGTTGAGTGGCTTCGGAGACCCGATCAAGGAGAGGGGTAGGGGCACGCGGCAGCGGAGAGGCGGACTCGCACTTTGCCTCAACTCTGAGCCCCATCCCGAGCGCAAGGGAGAGGGCGGCGGAGGGCACAGTACTCACTAGGGCTCGTTGGTGAACCGGGGGGTACGGGGCTGCTGGTATCCGTACAGGTGACAGTAGAGCACATCGAAGCAAAAGCAGCACATCTCCGCTGACACCACCATCTTCCGGGAGCCCGGTGATGAGGACGAGGCGGCGGACGAAGAGGAGGGTGAGGAAACGGTGGCGGCGGCTGGGGTAGAAAGTAGGGTCCCCACTCCACAGCTCAGAGGTGGCGAGAGGGAGATGCCCCCACTGCTGCCGCCGCCGCCACCGCAACCCTGGGGGGGAGAGAGGGTACAGCCACCGCTGCTACCTCCTCCGGTTAGACCTCCCAGCCCGTTGAGCCTCGTACCGGCGCCTCCTAGTCCCAGCTCCCCAGCTCGACACTGGCTCTCTCCGCTGCAGTGGGAGGAGGAGGAGGCGCCACCACCGCCACCCGAGCCAGAGGGGGGCGAACTGGACAGTTTCTGTTTCTTCACCCCACAGCAACCCGCCGCCATCTTGGAACAGTCTCCCCCACGCAACGCTTCCGACCCATAAGTGAAGCGAGCTGGCGGCGGGGGCGAGCACGCTGCGGCCTGGCCGCCGGGGGCGCGCTGGGGGCTCACGGGGTGCGCGCGCGCCGCTCCCTGGCCGGGTTGCCTGGCCACGCGGCTGCTCGCGCGCGCCCCCGCAGCGGCGCGCGCCAGCTGCTTTCGCGGCTCATTGCCTAGAGCCAGTCGTTTCCCACTCACGCCTCCTCAGAGCCCAAACCCTGAGGCCCCAGAGGATGGAAGACAGGAAGCCAAAAAGAAAAGAAGGTGAAGGAAAGGAGATCAAGACAGTGGAGAGTGGGAGTAAGATGAGAAAGTGGGCACGCCAGGAGAACTAGGAGGAAATGGGAAACTAGTGTTAGGGGAAAAGAAAGGAAAAAGTCTGGAGTAAAGCGTCCAAGTCCCAAAGCACAGCCTGATGACCTCAGCTGCACGTAGTGTTCGTGACAGACACTTGCGCCAATTTAAATGGAACTTGAATCACCTGGTCTCAAATATGCTGGTTTGTGGACTGTTGGAGTGTGAACAAGAAGGTGCTCCTCTGAGTTCTGCACCTGACACTGGCCCTGTAAAGTCCGTACCAAAACCAGGCAACGGCCAAGTGAGAGAGTCATCAATACCAGCCCAAGCGTACACCAGGGTTTTTCTGGGTGTGAAAAAAATGCAATGCTCTCCTAATCAACAAACATTAAAGCTCAATTTTATCTATACGTCTTGCACTGGCTCTCCCAAATTCCCCTCCTAGCTCCATGAAAATGTTTAAAAACCAAAATCAAAGTCCTAACCACCACTACATAGATTGATAGATATTAATTGTGCTTTGGGACTTGCAGTAGTGGGCTTTTCTTGTTTGGGGTTTTGGTTCTTGGAGTGGGAAAGCAATTTGAAATACAGGGCAGGTAGTGTATTTACTCACAAATTGAAAGATTTTGTTCAGGTATATAATTCTTTTTTAAATTTCTGAATAAAAATTGGATGAATAAGGAGGCATATGAGTAAGTCAATCCCTTTCTGGGCGCTTAGGATGCTGCTTTTAAAAGTGACAGTAACAAAATGCTAAAATTCATTAAAATGAACCTGACAGAAAGCATGTTATTTGCATTGTGTCATTTACACCATGCCAAAATTCTCAACAAAGTCAAGTATCTGCCTATTTGTAATCAACAGAAGATTGATTTTGACACCTTTGATCTAAGTGTGAGATCCTGCAAATAGCTGGGGGCTGTTCATTTTACTCAGAGGGAAAATACAAAAAAGAAGTTTATTCATTCAGTAAATATTGAGTGTCTGTGCCATACTATGTGCATACTACACTTCTGTTGAAATGCAAGGCATACACAGGAAACACACCTCCCACTCTCTAGGGGTTTATAAATGAAGCCAAATCTGCGTACATAACCAGGAAAATAGCAACTATTTATTGCATTTTCTGGGTGCCCAGTGTCATGCCTTGTCCTACCCCATAGTCCTTCAAAATAGTGTATTACCTCATTTGATCTTCATCATAAGTCTCTGAGATGCTCACTTAAACCTCAGAAATAATGTGCCTAACATACACCCAGAAAGTGACAGGGCCAAGATTTGAATTCGGGTATGTCTGGTCCTAAAACCTATTCCATATCCCCACACTGCCCCTTAATAGCAATATATAGTAGCAAAGTTAGTGATGGACGAAACACACTGACATTAAAGTAGATGTAACCGAGGTTGAACGAAAAGAACAACTTAGTTTTTATGGAAATATTGAGAAACGCTGTTCCCAAGGAAAGATAAACAATGTCCTCCCAATAAAGTGTTATAAAATAGATTAACTGTCTGGGATGTTTAGGTGCAGCCTAGAGAAAAAGGAGATGATTTAACTGGTTTGAGATATGTGGTTTCATCTCCTCAAAGCTCATCACCACTGTTAGAGCTAACCTTATGTTTGAACCAAGTAGTAATTCACTCTCAACTACTATTGAAGTAAAAAGTACATTAATGATTTTGTCTATGTTGCAGAGGAGAAAGCAAACTGTTTTTAAAAAAGGAAAGTACCACAAACAATTGGTACACCCTAATGGGTTTTTTTTTTGTACTTTATTCTTTTGCATCACAGCATATTTTTAATTTGTTTGACCTTGGATCAGCATTACACATTATCAACATGTATCAAATTATAGTACTGTACCCCTTAAATAAGTGCAAATAGCATATGTCAACTAAAATAAACATAAATAAATTTTAGGGGAGCTGGGGATCCAAACCAGAGCTTCACACATGCTAGGCAAGTGCTCTGCCACTAAGCTGAATTCCAAGCCCAGTAAATAATTTTTAAAAAGAAAATGGTAACTATGTGAGAATATATTAATTAACTTGATTATGGTGATTATTCACAATGCATACATATAATAAAATATCAAGTCTTACACCTGAAATATATACAACTTTACTGTTAATTATACCTCAAAAAAGTTATGCGGAAAGAAACTAGAGCAAATACAATGTTAGATAGTAGATACCAATGTACTCTCCACCCCACTAAAAAGTGTTTACTTCAAGAGTAGAAAATCAGAGCCATTTAATGACATCACACAACACTTTAACACAGGAAGTAAAGTAGGATACCATGAATGGTTGTTTCAGCTAGGGGAATTTAAGAAAGCAGAATGTAATCTCCCGATTTAGAATTTGGCCAGTAGACAAGAGTCTAACGCCCCTACTCTTGTGAAAATAGCAAGGAATCTTTAATAAACACCAGTAGTCATGTCCTTAGTTCTGCATTTCATCTAAAGGACAAAACACTATCATGGCTGCCGTACCAGGCTAAGGGGTTATTGCAATGGGAAACTCAAAGACAAGGACATTCCAACCAAATTACAAAAATAACTTTTCCCCCCAAGGATTTTTAATTCCAATTTCAAATCTCACTGGCATAAGGAAAATAGACAAACTCAAATGTGATCATTGCAGAAAGGACGTCACTAGTGACCACTAGGGGTTACTCATCTGAAGTACTGTACTTTGTTTTATTGCTTGGTTAAAAGTTGGGAAAATATTATCCTTTACTCTGTGTTAATGTCTCCTAAACTTGATTCATCTCGCATAATAACTTTGAGCTTCAAGTTATTTTATAAATACCCTGGCAAGCAGTGGTGATGGTGATGGTTGTGGTGGTGGTGGTAATGCCTCCTTTTAGCATTTGAGGAAATGCCCCCTGGCCTTGTTTTCTTACAAAGTCACCAACATAGACCCAACCATATTTCATTCAAAAATGAATGAAATCCACAGAACAAATTCTGTGAACACTTTTATAGCTATAGAAAGTGAATACTGGATAGGGAAACTGACCTTGTTTGGTATTTTCTTGACTTGAAGTATAAAGGTCAAAGTATGATAGAGCAAATGTGTTTCTACCCTCTGTTGATACTGGAGTGCAGTGATAATACCCTCCAGAGGAAATGTTAAGGTGACTTCTGCTCTTTGTAACTGACTGTCAAGCTGGAAACTGAAGATTTCACCTTCCTTTTAAATATATAAAAAAGTAAATAGGCCACAGTCTCTTTATCAGCAAGGCACACTCAAATTGCATGCATTTCTGCTTCTGCATCTGCTTCTAAATTGCTATTAACTCACTTGTCAAATGCTTTGTTTTTTCACTGTGGAAAGACTATTGAAAAAGAGGTTATGCATGTTATTTATTATTGAATTGAACTCAATAGTTACTGATTATTTTATCAGTGCCTCAACATATTCACATGTTTACAACAGTTATCTTTTCATTTTAGAAAACAAGAATAATAATTTGATGAGATAACAAACTTGTTAATGTTATAAAATTATTTTCTTAGATTTCGGGGGTGTGGATGAGATGAAAAACGTTCACATAGTTGAACGAAAAAATCTACCATTTTTCTCAAACAAGTGTTATTTTTGTACTCTGTCATCAAACTTTCTCAACTGTCATCCTTGAACAACTGCAGAATGTAATATTCTTAGCTACCACTTTGATCTAACCTTGTATACATTTAACCCATGGTTGTGGTGGTGGAGGTAGTGATTAGTTACCTTTTATGTTTACTGTATGTAAGTAAACACTGAAATTCTTCACCTACTTTTCAATTCATATTGATAAGTGGACTTTTCTTTTACTAATTACAAAACAGAGCCTTCTTTCCTAAATTCTTGCTTTATCTAATGAACATATTTCTGAACCAAAGCACCAAGATGTACCTTAGACTGTTTTCTAGTTGTTTCACTTCCATCTTTCATCAAATGGAGTGCAAACTAAGTGAATGTTGTTTTGTTAGCTTTTTCCTTGAGATAAAGTTACATAAACTCGTTAATGACATTTAAATATGCTAATATCTGCACTGAATGTGGAAGAAATAATGGAGCTACCTAGTTGTAGATTACAAAGGAAAGTTTCTCAATGAGGAGTTGATCAAAAACAATATTATGTGAAGCAGAAGAGCTGTAGGGTAAAGTGTTAGAGGAGATGTGGACTATAGTTTGGAAAATTTTTACTGGACCGTTTTTCTCTTTTCTTTCTTCCAAAGAATTCATCTATCATCTATGCATTTATTGAATTGTGAACCTGTATATACTGCTATTCCTTGCATTTGAATGTAATGCTAAAAATATAGTTGTTTTTTATACCCAATCTCACCAAGTTCTGGAACACCTGTTCCAGTTGTTTGCAGGCACAGGTTGAGCAGTACGAGGATTAAGACTCTTAATTAAAATGTAAAAGTCTGTTTTAAATTAAAAGTCTCTTTTGTACAAATATTAAATTTAAAGTTGAAATCCATTTATGACACTGAGGAATGGTGGTAGTGATAATGCCTCCTTTTAGCATTTGAGGAAATGCCCCCTGTCCTCTCTTACAATGTTTTTTATTTCTGTAAGTTGTGTAGTAATGTCCTCTCTTTCATTTCTGATTTTAGTCATTCGAGTCTTGTCTTTTTTTCTCAGTCCATCTAAAGGCTTGCTAATTTTGCTATTCTTTTCAAACAACCAACTTTTGGTTTTCTTACGTTATTGTTATCCTATTCTGTATTTCACTAATCTCTGTTTTAATCTTTATTATTTCTTTCTTTCTTTTTATACTTTTTTCTTTTTCATTTGCTCTTCCAGTTTCTTAAGGTGACAAGTTATGTCAGTGATTTGAATTATTTCTTCTTTTTTGATATAGATGTTACAGCCTTACATTTTCTCCTAAGCTCTGCTATACTGTGCCCCATATATTCTAGTATATTTTAGTTTTGTTTTTATTCATTTCAAGACATATTCTAATTTCTCTTGTGATCTTTTTACTAATCAGTTAAGAGTGTGTTATAAATTTCCTTGTTATTTCTTTCTAATTTTATTGTATTGTGATATATAATATATTTTTGTGTAATTTCAATCCTTTTAAATGTTTTGAGGCTTGTTTTATGTATATGCATATGGTCCTGTCCTAGAGAATGTTTCATATTTATTCTGGTGGCTTTTTTCTTGGAGGGGGTTGATTTTGTGAGACGAGATTTCACTATATAGTTGCAACTGGCCTTGAACTCACCGTGTAGCCCAGGTTAGCCTTGAACTCACATTGATCCACCTATCTCAGCCTCCTGTGAGCTGTGATTACAGACATGCACCACACACCTGGCCTATTCTGCTGTTAGTGAGTGGACTGCTCCATAGGTATACTGTATTAGGTCTAGTTCGTTTATAATGCTGTTTAAGTCTTTTGCTTCCATATTGGGGAGCAAGAGCAGACCAGGCATAACCATGGTAATGAATTTGATCTCTATTCCAAGAAGAATGGAAAGACACTGGAAGATTTAAGAAGATCAATTTTGCTGCACTGTGGAGAATATAGAGGTAAGAAAACCAGTCAGGAGACTTCCACATTCCAGGAAATCCTTGGGCTTAGATGGGAGCAGTTAAAATAAAAACAAAGGAGGGATTCTTTGTAAATTTGATAACATATAGAAATAGAAACACAAGGACAGGCACAAATTTGGGGGGGATGTAGAATTTTTGACATAATTTAAAGTGTCTGTTGGATATACAAATGGAAATGTCAAGGAGGTAGACAGTATGTATATTGTGAGCTCAGATGCAAGGTCTTAACTAAAATAAATGTGGGAGTTACTGTAGATGACATAACATACAGAAGGAATATAAAGAAAAAAGAGAACACCAGGATGGAGCTGTGAAATATCACAATATTGGCGTAAATCTGCCAACAAGACTATAAGTAGTCACCCATGAGTTAGGAGGAAAGCCAAGCACAGTGTTGTGTTGCAACATCCAAAAAGAAAATGTTTTAAGAATGAGGGAGAGGCTAATGATTTAAAATGCTTCAGGGTGTTCAAATGAAACGGAGACAGAGGAGTATCTATTAGATTTGGCAATATGAGGGTTGTTTGCTGCAATAACATATGTAGTTTCTTTTGAGTAGTTGGGCCAGAAGCCAGGATGGAATGGATTGAAAAGTGAATAAGGAGATGAAGAACTGTGCATAGTGTTTATAGACAACTCCATTGAAATGCTTAGCTCCAACAAGGAACAGAGAAATGGTATGGTAGTTGGAGGGGAAGGTTGGAACAAAGGACAGATGTTATTTAATTACGGATAGTTTCTAGAGGTATCATAAGTAGTTAGTATTATCATTCTTTGAAGTATATCTACAAGTGGTTCTTGAACATAAGCAATAATTTTCAAAATATCCATTCTTTTCTAGTCTTGTAAATGGGAAGCTCAAGACAATATAACTAGGCAGGGAAGAATGGAAACTGAACGAGATGGAAATGAGCACAGAATGAAGGCAGGCAATAAGATTACTGTGTTTTAGTGCTTTTTATTTTTCAGAGTGATGTGGTCAGAGAAGTAGACAGTTGAAAGGGGAAGAGGATGTAGGTAAATTTTATCAACCGGTCCTGGGATTCCAATGAGTTTTGACATCATGAATTTTTTTTACTGCTTCAGCAAACTTTTTGCTGTTCAGAATCACATCAGGGCATAGTGTTCATTTTGGGCATAACTTGACTGGGAATGTAGCAAATATCTATTCTTAGCCCTTGAGCACATCACCTATTCATTCATCACACAGCTTCAAGCAAGTTATTTAACCTCACTTTCCTTAACTCTTTAACTGCATATTGATATGGGCCTTGTAAAATGGCTGTAAAGATTAAGAAAAAAGAGTCTAAAGTGCTTATGGTATTCGTATTAATTAGGTAGACTAAATGCTCTACCTAAGGATGTAATGGCTCAGTAAAACAAGTCTATTTCTTACTAATAGTTCTGAGTATTCCTCTTAGTTGGGTGGCTCCCACAATACGGTTATTCAAAGACCCAGGCTAATTCTATTGTATGGCTTGGTCATCCCATGAGCCTTGTTGTAGTTCAGCGAGCAGAGGGAATACAGAGTGTGGAGACATACTTACTCTTTTAAGTGTAAGTATACTTCTTATGACTGAAGTGGTGCACATAGCTTTCATTCATTTCTATTGCCTAAAAGTTAGCCCTATGGCTATATATAACTGGAAAAGGGTTAGGAAAAGTTATTTATCATTTTCTCAGTCAAAAAAGGGAGAACAAAATGGGAGGAGGGATGAGGAGAGGTCACACATATACCTCAGTGCCCTAATGTATTAAATGGAAATAATGTTATCTTTGGCACAGGGTTATCTCTTATTTTTACATGAGATTGCCTTAAGGACTAAAAAAAGTCATATGGATAACATTTTTATCATAGCATCTGACATAAAGCAGGCATGCAGTAAATATTAACTATTATTAGTTAAACGTTTAGATGTGTACAAATTCTCCCAATCAATTGAACCTTTCTTAGGTGGCTTTTCTTTTTATTCAAAGCTAATGATTTTTGGGTGCTTATTATACACTAGGAAGGCACTTTGCTCATGACTTTTTTGTGTAGTGTATTATTTCATCCTCACAAATATACAAAAACTACAATGATGATAATAATACTAATCTCAGAAAACCTAGGATTAGATAATTTAAATAACTTGCCGAAGATTATACAGATAACAAGTGCAGAGGTGGTTTTGCCTGTTCTGCCACAACTGTTCCTAGTTACGTTCAATACTGGCTTTTCCCTTGATAAGCCTGCTTCTGTCATGACCCTCCTAGATAGATCACCATTATCTCTGTATCGTATAGTCAGGACATAGGGGCCATATTCTCCCCTTATCTTTGGACAGTGCCTCACAATTTCCTTTAGGAAACCACTTCTGATTGTAGGCCCCACCACAGGATTATGTTACCCTTTTCTAATTTCTATCTAATGTGACCTACTGGGCACTAGATCACTACCTCCCCATTTGCCAGGGATTCTTGCACCTAGCTCAAGTCTTCAGTGACTCTTACAAAACTGAAGAACTTGGACACCCATGTGGATGAATCTTCCACATCTCAATGCCAGAGTTTCTTGATCTCTGGGCCATGCCCTACAATGGAGATACAGAGATAAGTAAGATGTTTTCCTATCCTATAGTATTACACACCCAGATAGAGTAAAAGAAAGACTTAAAATTGGTAATTAGGAAGACTGTACTCATTTCTGCAACTCACTAACATCACCACATTGAAATGTCTTTTCTTTAGAATTATTGCATACATACTTATCTTAGTTACTTTTTACTTGTTGCTGAGACAAAATACCTGATGCCCAAAATTAGAGAAGGAAAGATTTATTTCTTACAGTTCTTGGTATTTCAGTCCATATTTAGTTGGCTCTGAGGCAGCATAGCATGGTGGGGCAGCCATTCATGGTGGCCACTAAACAGCAAGGCAAACTGGTGAGAGAAAGCAAGAGAGAGACACACACACACACTCTATATTGGCTCCACCCCTGGGCAGGTGCAACACTCACATTGCCAATCCAAGCACTACAACAAACCAATCAGGAACACCAGACTCAACCCCGTTCAGATTACGTGAGGCCTTGGAGGAACACAGGACAAACTCATACAATACTCTTTAATTTAGAATTTCCATGCTGATCAAAAACTCCTATCAGCCTCTCCTTCCCTCACTGTCATTAATTTTTTTACCTCATGTTCCTAGACACATTCCTGGTCTCCAATCTTCCTGATATACCCTCCTTGCCCCACCTCCTCCTCCCCACTCTTCCTTGCTCAATTTAACCTCCATTATCAGTCTTTTGACCACACTTTCACCAGACTGATAAATTCTGTATAATGATTGCTTTTGACCATATCTGCTTGTCCAATCCCCAATCCTGGATCAACTTTGCCATTTGTTTTATTTGAATTTATTTTGTCATTCTTTGTGTTGCACCTTAATATGGATGTCTAGCTCTTTCATATTTTTCACCCTTATTCTATTTTGAAATGAAAGTATTTGTGATATAACTTTCCCTCTAAGTACTGCAGTATTGCATCCGACAAATTTTGATAGCATTTACGTGTTAATTTATTTGAAACTATTTTATATTTCAAATATGATTCTTCCTTGTTCTATGGTTCATTTAGAAGTATGTTTTTAAGTGTGCAACATTTTTCTAATTTTCATTTTCTTGTTGATTTCTAGCTTCATTATATTGTGATGATAGAATGTAATTTGTAGTATTTTAGCTTTTGTTTTGTGACCCAGTACTGTAAATGGTCAGTTTTGGTGAATGTTCTCTGTAGGCTTGAAAAGAATATATACTCTGAAAACATTAGGTTCTGTATTGTGTACCATATTAAATCAATTTATTGATTACATTTTTCAAATCTCCTACTATTTATTTATTCTCTTGTATTTGTTATATCAATTACTGAAAGACTGAAAATATTATGAATTTCTCTAATCTCTTATAGTTTTGTTGGATTTTCACTTTATTTATTTTGAGGTTATTACTAATTTTGTGCAAATTTAGCATTTTTTATGTTCCTATTGGTCTAGATTTCATATAACAGAAATGACCCAGCTGGGCTTTTTGGCACACACCTGTAGTCTCGGCTGCTTGGGAGGCTGAGATGTGGGGATCACTTGTCTTCATGTGGTGAGATCAGCCTGGGCAACACAATGAGACCCCAATCTCAATAAGACAAGATGGGATGAGACGAGATGAGGCAAGATGAGGTGAGACAAGACAAAACAGAAGGAAAAACCCCAAAGAAATGGCCCTGTATAGTTTGTTAGTGCCTTTTTGCCCAAAACATATGTTATCTAGCTGGGCATGGTGGCACATGCCTGTTATCTCTGCACTCTGGGAGGCTGAGACTAGAGGACTGCAAGTTCAAGGCTAGCCTGGGAAACTTACTGAATTAGCAAGACCCTGTCTTGAAATAAAAAATAAAAAAGGTCTGGAGATATAGATCGGTGCAAAGGTTTTGGGTTCAATTCCCTGTACTGCAAAAATAATCTGTTTTATCTGAGTTAAAATACTAGTGCCAGCTTTCTTTTGGTTGATATTTTGTGATGTCATTTTCATCGTTTTACTGTCAGTCTTTATGTTTCAAGTGTAATCTTTACAATTAACATATGGTTAGAGTTTTAAAATTTAATATGGCAATCTCTTTCAAAAATTGAATTATTTTTTGTATACACTGTGTAATCAGGTTAACCATATCTATCTCCTCAAATATTGTTCACTTCTTTATAGACAAAAACATTTAAAATCCTTTTTTCTAGTTCAAAGATATATTAATACATCATCTCTTATCTACAATCACCCTACTATACAATACCACACCAGAACATCTTGCTCCTATCTCACTTTCACTCCATTCCTCACTTTTTTCCCTGGTCTCTGATAACGTTTTTTTTTTTTTTTTTTTTTTTTTTTGATACTGGGGATCAAACTCACAACCTCACACCTGCCAAGCAGGCGCTTAAGTCACTGAACCAAAGTCCTGGCCCTACTTTTTTTGAGGCAGGGTCGCACTATGTAGTTTAGGCCAGTCTTGCTCATGGTGTAGCCCAAGCTGGCCTTGAACTCACAATACTCCACCTACCTCAGCCTCCTGAGTGCTGTCTCTGGTAACTTTTAAGAGAACAACTTTTCTTGATTTCACATTTGAGGAAATAATGAAGCATCTTTTTCTGCCTGGTTTATTTCACTTGATGGTGACCTACTGCTCCATCCATCTTTTAGCAAATGGTGGGATTTTGCATTTGATGGCTGAATAGTATTCCATTGTGTACATGTGCCACATAGATTATTTTCACTTCTTAGGTATTGTGAATAGTACTGTAACAAACATAGGAGTGAAGATTATAATCTCTCTTTGAACATAGTCATTTAGATCATTTGTGTTTAAATAAAATTACTTACATGTTCAAATATATCTTATTTCGAACATCCTTTTGTCTTACATATGGTGGCTCATTTCAGTATATTTTAGTGATTTTTAAGAAGATCTCATTTCTTCAGAAACTTATTTTCAAGAATACTTTGAAAGTATGGGATGAGGGTAGATTTCCGCAGTGAGACTTTACATTCTTCTAGGTTCCTTGAGACACTGCTAGTCTATGTCTACATTAAACTGAATTCAGAGTTTGAAGTACTTGGAAATAGCTAATAACATAAATTTAGGCTATAAATCTTTATCGTATGAGATTGTATTTACAATCTTTTGGGCCAGGAGCCCTCTATGCTCTACTTAGTGCCAAAGCTACTTTCCTCAAAGTTCCCTTGTGTATATGAGCTTACAGGGTTTTTTCCCCCTTTTTCTCGGTATGCTGATGGTTTAGCTCCTGTCATTCCAGTCTGACCTGAAGAGAAGTCTTACTAGACTTTCCACCTTGGGTAAGCACTGACTTTGTCTTTTCGTGCCCCTTTTGGCTTGTTCCCTGAAATTTTAGTTAGTTTTCAGTGAATGTCCTCAGAGAAGATGTTAACTTCATATCTCTTTCTTTACTTGGATCTGACCTTATCATTCCTTCCTATCTTTTCTTTTTTCTTTTTTTTAATTTTCAAGTTTCTATTTTATTTTAAAGATAGTAAAATCCAACACAACTTAACAGAACAAAGTCAATCAAAACAAAGCAATAGAACTGATACAGAACTTCTAAGAAAGATACTATGAAAACAATAGCTACTATAGTATATCTTGTTATTTTCAGAATAGTTGACCTTTCCAACAGGTAGAGTAAAATCAAACCAAAAAAAAAAAAAA
>RJWM01013385.1:0-53533 GCA_004363535.1 Dasyprocta punctata
TGGAGGTTCAGCCAGTCTTCTTTTCTCAGTTGGTGCTTGGGAAATCAAAGCTCCTCCCTGGGTGCAGAGACCTGTGTCAAAAGCATCATCCTGTGTCCTAGGGTGCTGTGCTTCTGAGTCAGGGCGCTGTGACCATCCCCTCAGTCACACAGGATAGAATGTCCTCAGGGCACTTCCCCCTCTCCCCTAACCCCCGCCAGAGTCACTGCCCCGCTAATCCTCCTCATCATCATCTCTTGAGCTTGAACTCCATTCCTTTCCCTTGCTCTAACTCAGCCTTTCCTAGTCCCTAATTCTTCTTTCTTCTCCTGTTGATCCAGACTGTACTCCGTAGTCAGGACACTGGTTCAAAAGATAATCAAAAGGAGAGTTTTAGTTCCCACAATTCCCGAAAGGTTAAATCTTATGGGGAAAAAGTGCTTTATTTAATGAACACAAGAGTTACCCAAAGTAGGCATCCATGGGTTGGGCCTCTTGCAACTGAAAACTAAAACTGCAGACCCTGAATGACCCCCAGACCAGCCACACCAGCATCTCTGGGGTGCGGTATGGGAGTCCACATGGTCACCACTGCTTCACCAACAAAAACATCTTCGGCTCCTTACCATGGATGCTAAACCCCACGTGTCTCATCCCTGTACAGCACTGTATCACCATCTCCCCCCACTCCTGCCAGGGCCCCTCAGTCCGGATCTGAACAGGAGCACCCCTTTTGCATGTTTCTTCAGTCTCCTCTATTGCATGCTGTATTAGTCATCTTCCTATTACTGGGGGAAAAAATACCTAACACCTGCAATTTGAAGGAAAAAAAGCATATTTTGGCTCTGGTTTTCAGAGGATTCAGTCCATAGTCGACTGGTTTCAAGACAAGGAATAAAGGCACAGTGGAGGAAAACTGCTCAAACCATAGCAGTTAGAAAGCAGAGAGAGAGAAAGGAAGAGGAATCAGGGACAAGAATGCACCCATCCAGGTCATGCCCCCCAGCAGCCCACCTCTTCTAACTAGGGCCCACCTGTGAATGCCTGAGACTTTAGGGGAACATTTTAGATCCAAACCTTAACACATGCCTTTGTGCTGCCTCCTGCTCATGGCACTCCTCCAGCTGGTCTCTGCTTCTTGCCTTCCTGGTTGACATTTGTTCATCTTTGAAAACTCAACTCATGTATCTTCAGCACTTCGATGCCTTTTCTTCCAGGATGAAGTAATGTTTCATTAATTCAATAAATATTTACAGAATCTTTTCCACAGTCTGTGATCTAGTAATGAACTAAGCAAACGAAATTTCCCACCTGGAATATAGCTTATATTCCAGAGTAGAGAAGCAAGTGAAATTGCCAGATCATATGTTAATTCTATGTTTGATTTTTTTTTTAAACCATCTGTCGTTTTCAACTGTGGCTGCATCACTTTACATTCCCCCAAGCCATACACAAGGGCTCCAACTTCCCCACAGCCATGCCAACATTTATTTCCTCTCTCTCTTTTGAGATGTATGTTGAAAATCTAAGTTGAAAGCACTTAGTAAACATCAGTATATATGAGTCTGATGTTCAGGTCACAGTCCAGACTGAACATATAAATTTAGGAGTCCTTACAAATGGGACATGTGTAAACTCGTGAGATTAGAATGTCTGTGGAGGAGAGAAATAGTCTGTGATTTAAGCTCTGGCACAGTCCCATTTTTTAGAATGGGGATGAAGAGGAACTAACTAGCCAAGGAGATGAGGGAATGTGGCTAGTGGTCAATAGGAAGATATTGTATCCTGGAAGGTGAGTGAAGACGACACGTCTACGGGGTGGGAATGATTTATTAGGTCAGATACTGCCGAAGAGTTGAACAAGGGAGATTTGGCTATTGTTTTAACAACACGGAGGTCTTTGATGCCATTGATGAGCTGTTTGGTTGGACCAGTTGGAGTGAAACCCTGATTGGAGAAAATGCAAAAGAGAAGGGGAGGTAAGAAATTAGTGACAATGGGAATAAACAAAGCGTTTGAGGAGTTTGCTATAGAAGAGTGAAGGAAAATAGAGGATATGGGATCAAAATAAGGGTTTTATTAATGGCAAAAACTGAAGCATGTGTATATGTTGATGGGATTGATCCACTAATGATGGTGCAGTAGTAAAGAGACTTGTTGCGGCAATGTGATCCTTTCTTCCCATGTACCTTTTCCAGTGCCTCTTTAGATTTCTAGCAAACCAGTCCAAAACCACTACCCAGGCGAACTGGCTTGCGTTCAGTCTCTTTGTGTATTAGGTTTTGCTGCAGCAGTGCTGTGTAACAACCAACTCTAAAGTCTTGCTGGCTGCAACAGAGATTTATTTTATGCTTCGATTGGCTGGTGTTCAGCTGTTCTCAGCTGTGCTGGCTGGGCCAAGCTAATTCCAGACTTTGGGTTAGAGTACATCCTACTCCATGTGTCTCTCTCTCTGGGCCAGCGGCTACCCTGCACAGACAGTCTTGTGACAAATTGTAGAAACACAAGAGGGGAAGTCAACACATCTATAAACTCATTTAAAGCTTTTGCTTGCAACACATCCACTCACATTCCATCAGCCAAAGCAAGTCAAACGTCATGGGGAGGGCCCTGGTAGGAAAGATGAAGGAAAGGCCAAAAGGTGAACAAACCGTGTAGCGTACTACACTCCCCTCGCCTGTAAGATTCTCAATAGAATGGTCTTATTTGTTCTGTTTTTCAGGAGCTAACACTATGCCTGGCATATGCAACAAAAGCATTAAACCAAAAGAATGTTATCGGTCTTTTTTCTAAATAAGATTTTTTTTCTATCATTCTATCTCTTTTACCTCTGGATTCAGAAGGATTTGGGTTTGAATCCCAGAACGCTTACATTTTAGCTCACTGATTGTTGCCAATAATGTCAGTAACAATGTAAAATGACATCAGATGGCATTTCTTGAGTGCTTCATGTGTGCTGGGAATGCTGTAAAAGATCTAAGGTTTATTGTGTCATTTAATATCTGAACAAGGCTATGAGGTATGCATTACTCTCCCCTTGTCATAAATAAAAGGAGGCTCAGAGAAGTGTAGTACCTTACTCAAGGTCACACAGCTAAGACCGAGGAGCTATGATATGTACCCAAGTCCAGTGGGCTCAACAGCTATGTGGCCCTTAGAACTGAAGGTAAACCCACTAGAAAATAGGACTGAGTGTGAGACTGTGCACTGTGAAGGACTGTAAAGCTGTTAATTGGAAAGTCACGTGTAAATTACCTGGCCCTGTGAACGTCATATTCTGGGCATTCAACAGATATCATTTCCCTGTTACCTTTTCCATTTAGTTTCTGACTTCTGCTGTCCAACTTGATGGAAACTTCCCTCTGGATCTGATGCTCATGAGCCATTAATTACATTCTTACAAAGCCTCTCATGCTCAATTTTTAAGACTCAGTAGGACCTCTGCTGAAATTTTCTCTGAAGTCAAACCATTTTCACTGGATTTCGAAGACTCTTGGGAAGACTTGCAGGCTTGCTCTGCATTACTCTTGGCTGCTAAATTATTCATGCCCCGTGATGGGTTCTGGTCAGCCTCCTGCTGAGGAAATGGATTTATAAGTGAAGTTCGAGCCGTCTCTTCAGTGTTCCAGTGCAGTAATAGGTGGCAAGTGCTAGCAGATGGCAGGGGAAAGGGTCTCCAGGTGAGCTGGGAGGCACCAAGCCAGAAGGGCAAATCTACTCCAACTTTGTACAGCAATTCCTGATGTTGAGGATGTGTTTCCCAAAACAAAGGGAGTTTCATTTTGAGGGGACGGGGTGAGAGAATGAAAAACCATTCAGTAAGCACCCACTGTGTGCCACTTCAGAGATGTATGCCTATTTGATGCTCACAAAAATAAGGTCTGGGATATATGACAGAAAACCCAACTGGAGTTAGTCCAGAGTTGGCCTGGATTTCAGCGATCCTGACTCTTACAGCCAAACTCAGACTGTGGTTCAAGATGACTGTTGGAAAGAGAATTTGTCTTACAGGAAGTGACATTTCTTATGTCAGACTGGCCAGACGTTGGTCACATGGCCACTCTGAGCTGCAGAGAAGGCTGAGACAACAGCCTCACTGAGGAGCTCGGGCTTCCATTTCTATCTAAGGACAGAAAGGAGAAGTAGATAATTGACACATCAACAGTTTCTCCTACAGTGAAGAAGAAAATCTAGGACTCTGTCTGCATTGGGTGATACTATGTCCCCCCAAGTCCTCATATACTTTTGATGTGGATGAATCTGGCACTTGTGTTCAGTTTGTTATCTAGTGCTGGGACTGGTGATGTGAGTGCTGCACCCGCCCAGGGATGGAGCTGAGATACAGAGTAAGGGAGGCGGGTCTTCCTCTCTTGTTGTTCTGTTCCCTCTCTCTCGCCAGTGCCCCTTGCTGTTTGGCCGTGGCCATGAATGGCAGCCCCACCATGCCACGCTGCCTTGGAGCCAACTAAGTGTGGACTGAAATTCCCGAGAAACTGTAAGAAATAAACCTTTCCTTCCCTAACTTTGGGCATCAGGTATTTTGTCTCAGCAACGAGTGAAAAGTAACTAAGACACTGTCATTGTCATTCCAGAATACCCCATCTTTAATGGCTCTACCACTCTGCTTCCCTCATAAAAAATACTGTTGACACATCTTCATCAGGCTGAAGGTGCCTTGTGGGACCCATAACTGGGAAGTTGGTTTCACTGGATGTTGCTGTGAGCCAGGCAGCATGCTACATGTCTTATATTATCTCATTTAATCCTTTGGTTAGTTTACAAGCAGGAACATTATCCTCTCCATAGTACAGATGAGGAAACTGAGGCCCACTGAAATTGTGCAGCATGGCTAAGACTGTAACTAGCAAACAGCATCTGGTTGCTTATATTGTATGGATTCTGTACAGCAGCAAATAGGATAATTTTATTTGATTTGAATTTCTGGACGTCCAGGAGCATGGTCCTGGCATCTTGCGAGGGCCTTCACAAGCTGTATCATAACATGGCTGAAGGAAGTGAGCATGTATGAGACAGAGAAGAAATCAGCTGAATTCACCCTTTATATCAGTAACTTATTCCTGTAATAATTAACCCACTCTTATAATAGCTTTTTCCAAGTGGCCCAACATATCCTGAGAAGATAGATGAATGTGATAATAGTGTTATCTTCGAGGAGCAGCTATAATTCAAATGTTTATCTTTAAAATTCTTATTGAAACTTAACCCCCCAATGTGGTGCCATTAAAAGGAGGATCTTCACCAGGTGACTGGGTCATCAAGGTTCCACCCTCAAGAGTGGGATTAGTGGCCTTATAAAAGGGCTTGAGAGAGTCTATTTGACCCTTTTCACCCTTCTTCCATATGATGACACAGTATGTAATTCTTGCTAAGTGAGGACACAGCAAGAAGGCATCAACTTGGAAACACAGAACAAGCCTTTACCAGACACTCAATTTGCTAGCACCATTATCTTGGACTTTGCAGACTCCAACACTGTGAAATAAATTTCCATTATGTATAAATTACTCAGTCTGTGGCATTGTGTTACAGCAGCACAGACTAAGGCAGGAGCTAAGGAATACTTTACAAAATAAATGAAATTCCTTGTATCTTTCCTTAGTTGCTTAAAGTAAAACTCATTTACTTTGAGTTATGCCATTTTTCTTCCATTTTGTCCCTTTCTTCTGAGCTCACATCATTAGCCTTTCTCTAGCCTCTCCCTCCAACCCACTTTACTCTTTTTTTTTTTTTTTGGTGGTGGTGGGGAATCTACCTATTTTCTTGCCATATTGCTCTTCACAAGTGATTTTGGGGAAGAGTGGGGCACACATCCGTAATTTTTCCTTCCCATATTGCATTCTGTCCCTAACCACAGCAATCTATATTCTTCTCTCAGCATTTACTAAATACTACCAAATGCTCTGGACTTTTTCCTAGCCTACAATTAAAAATCCATCTCTTTATTTCTCTGGCTAGAAGGTAGCATTCATTATGTAGTCATTGAATATCAGATGTTACTGTTTATTTTTATCCCACTTAACTCTCAGTGCAACCCTAGGCAGTTGATATTATTGCTATTCCCATTTTACAAATAGGGAACTGAGCTCCAGACAGATTGAATTACCTGTTCATTGTCTCAGCAAGGAGGCAGGAAAGCTGGTACTCCAACTTTGGAGCTTAAACTCTTAATTATTTCTCCTACAAAAAGTAAGAGAAAACACTCAATACTGGGAGAGAAGGAGTTAGGTAGGATTTAGGGTTGGGGTCCTAAGAAATATGGTGGAAAATTGAAATCACCCCTATGGGGAAAAGGAACAAGGAATAATTATGAAAAATCAATTATGCAGTGTCAGCATGGGTTTTTCAGATGAAGTCAGAAATCTTAAGTATGAGTTAGTAGTATCTGACAAGGGCTATGGTGGCTGGGCTGATATGGGGTTGAGTATGCAAAGGATATGATGCTAGAGATGAAGCAGGCCAGGAGCTTGAAGATGTAAGTAAGAAGGTAGCTGCAATGATTGACCATGGGACCTCTTTCCTAAGGAAGGTGAGAATTTGATAGAGAGATCATTGAATTAAGAGGAAAAAAGAAGGATCAAACTCAGAGAATACAGCAAGGGAAAGGAAACTGCATGGAAAAAGTAGATGTGAGAGTAGACAAGTGTCCCACCAGAGTAGTCCCAGGACGGCCCTTGCCCTGTGTAATGGTTGATACATTGTGTCAAACTGAGAAGTCTAGAAGCTTAACTAATTAGATCAGCAGCTGTACATCCTGGAATGTAAAGGACATTGGCTTACCATTCTAGGATGTTGTTCATTGTGTCAACTTCAGAAGTTTAGAAGTTTAACTAAGTGACTCAGCAGGGGACCAGGGTCCTCACTTTGTAAACATCCTCATCCTGTGCAGGAGGAGGGCAGGGAGATGGTGTGAGTGCTACACCCACCCTAGTGAGTGGTAGCCTGCATATAATATGAGAGGAAAAGAGGCTCCTTCTCTCCCCAACACCTTTGCTCTTGTTGCTTTTTCTGTCTTCTTTCTCACTTCTTGAAGTGTTGCCCCATGCCTTACCAGTCTGCCTTGAAACCAGCAGATTATGGATTGAAACCTCTACAAACTGTGAGCTAAATAAACCTTTCCTTCCTTAACTTTGAGCATTGGGTATTTTGTCTCAGCAATGAGAGAAAAGTAACAAGACACCCTGGTCACAGGCATTAACATTCACACAAATATCATTTTGTGTGAGAAGACAAGTTTGATGGTTATGAATGTTCTCAAAATCCTTCAAACTACTTTTATGACCCCAAATAACACATCATCCTATTTCCACAAAGAGAAGAGATAGCTCTTTCAACTCTTCCTGAGGATCTTATATTAATTATGAAGGCTTGAACTTTCTAAGGCTCTCTCGTTTCACTCTTACATTTCAGTATTACACTATTTCATTGGTGTGATGATTAATCTTGATGATCAATTTGATTGCATTGAGAAACACCTGTTGTAAACTTCTGGGTGTGCCTGTGAGGGAATTTCCAGTTACAATTGCTGCGTGTGAAAGCAAGCTAATGGAGGAGATCTGTCCTAAATGTGGCCAGCACCGTCCAATAGGGTGGCGGGCTGGAAGTCACAAAAGCAGAAGGAAGAGAAACCCACCAGTACAGGTTCTGTGGGACTTTCCCTCTCTGCTTTTCAGCTGCTGTGAGGTGAGCAGCTTTGCTCCATGACACTGTTCTTCTCCACCTCAGGCCCATACCATTAGACCCAGCAGACTATGTACTGAACCTTCTAAAACCGTGAGCCAAAATAAACCTTTCTATTTAAATTGCTTTTCTTAGGTATTTTGGCACAGCAATGGAAAGCAGAGTAACACAATTTGTAAGCAAACAGTAGACCTCAGGCTTGCTAAAGGAAAAGGATGCAGAAAATGTTCTTAATAATGATGAAATAAGAAACATGTGATTTTCAACAGATACAAATTTCTATCAGTATGGAACAGAGAAATAGATTATGACACATTTAATACAGTTTAATATAAGAAATTTCTTTATGTGCAGAAATGAGATCTAAAATGTATTAAGTTAAAAAATACTCAAATGAAGCCAGGTGTAGTGGTGCATACCTTTAATCCCAGCACTTGGGAGGCTGAGGCAGGATGAGCACTGTGAATTCAAGACCAACCTGGGCTACAAAGTGAGTTCAAGGCCAGCCTGAACTGCATAGTGAGACCCTGTCTCAAAAAATAGGGCTGGGGATTTAGCTCAGTGGCATAAGTGCTTGCCTGGCAGGCATGAGGTTATGAGTTCAATCCCCAGTACAGAAAAACAACAACAACAACAACAACAAAAATATATATATACATATGTATATATATATATATAATATTTAAATGGATGTGTGTATAAAAGATGGCACAGAATATAATATGATATAATACAAAACAATATAATAAACTTTCTTGTTTATGTATATACCATCCCTGGAAGGTTATATGAATAGCATTCTGGATAACAAGGTGTAGGAAAAGGGAAGGCAGACGATAGTGGGTCTGGCACCCTTAGGAAACCAGGAACTATGTAACCAGAAGCTGTGAAATCAGATCTCAGCCTAACAGCAGTTTAGGGAGACCCTGGTAGGGACTGTTTTGGAACTTTGGTTGCAGAACATCATGACTAAATATACCTATGCTCACATGTCCTTAGACATTGCATACCCACAATCTACAATGTGGGACTTTCTCTGCTTACTCCAGCCTGAATCTGATCCTATGTTAGTCCTGGAGTGAGCATCTAGAAAGAATTTTCACATGACAGGACTCATGTGAGCATGCTTAAAACCCCCTTCCCAGGGACTTTGGTTGTTAATCAAACAGGAATGACATTTGGGTTTATTCTTTCACCAAATGCTTGTATAGCATCAGGATATATTACATCTGGAACTAAATTTTCTACTCCACACTTGTAGGAACTCTGCTATGGTTTATACATTGTGTCAACTTGAGAAGTCTAGTAGCTTAACTAAGTAACTCAGCAGCTCTACATCCTGGGGTGTAGAGCACAGTTACCTGGTTATTGTTACAATTTGAGAAGGTCAGAAGTTTAGCTGAGAGTCTCAGCAGGGAGCCAGGGGTCTTACTTGGTAAACATCCTCATCCTGTGCAAAGGAAGGCAAGGATGTTTGTGAATGCTACACCCACCCTGGGGGGGGTGTCCTGTGTACTATATAAAGGAGGAGAAGAGACTTGCTCTGGTTCCCCCCTTTTACTCTGGCTGCTTTTGCTCTGGCTGCTGCCTTGAAGTGTTGCCTCAGTGCCATGCCACCCTGCCTTGGAGCCAGCTGATTGTGGACTGAAACCTCCAAAAACTGTAAGCTAAATAAACCTTTCCTTCCCTAATTTTGGGTGTCAGGTGTTTTGTCTCAGCAACGAGTAAAAAGTAACCAAGACAAACTCCATACTCTGAGATGACTACCAACATCAATATGTACTTTAAAAGAAATTTTAATGGAATCACCAATGCCAGATTATATGGAATAATCTTTTTAAGAGTATTTTGTTCTTCATCATGAAAAACACCCATTGTAAGATTTGCCTCATGTCAAAGACTCGACTGTTGAAGAGAAAACAAAATCAGTCTTCTGTCAGTTGGGATATTAGGTGTACAGAAAAGAGTTTTCTTTCTTTCTTTCTTTCTTTCTTTCTTTCTTTCTCTCTCTCTCTCTCTCTCTCTCTACTCTCCTCCTCCCTCCCTTTCTTCTTTCCTACCTTCTTTTCTTCCTTCCTTCCTTCTTTTTTTTCTTCAATACTGGGGATTGAAACCAGGGCCTTCACTCTGAGTAATCCTCCTGCTTCAGCCTCCTAGAGTGCTGGGATTACAGACATGTGCCACCCCTCCTGGCACACACCCTCTTCTTAACTTTAGCCCCCATGCTGGCTCCAAGATGACATGCATCACTATCCAGTTTCCTTGACAACTACGAGGCACATGGTGCTTCTTAAATGCAAGGAGCTAGGAAATGTGGGCTGTGCTCCATGGCCACTCCCTGCAGTAACTGTGGGTGTCGTGCGACAGTTCCATCATATCCTTTTTATGAACCTACTGCGTGCTCAGCTTCCTCCCTCGTGCTGAGGAGCAACACACAGAGGCAAGGTTGTTCTTGCCTGTGTGGAGATTGACAGGGAAAAGCAGATTGCTCACCCCAAGGATGAGGAGGTGAGGCTCACTTTTTTCAGGGAGCCTTCTTTCCTATCAGACCCCTTCCTCTGTGTTTCCATAGTAACCAATGCTGAGTCTTCTGATAGCATTTATCGGAGTGCATTGAAACGTGCCCTTTTCTTGTCTGATTCTCCTGCTGAATTATATTTTCGAGGTCACAAATTCAGATGACTCAGTGCCCAGCGTGGAACCTGGCCCATCCAAGATGTGCTGTGAATCACCAATGAATAAATGACTTAAAGAGGGAGGGGAGCTATGGCCCGGCCCCTGAAGTGAGCGTGAACTTCAGAGCTACTCTCTGACCTTGCAAATCTACGGAACTTCTCCGAAACTCAATTTCTCGTTCTTAAAATAAGAAGAAAAATACTAATTTTGCAGAGTTGCCTTGGGGATTTTCTGAAATTATGAGTGTGTATATAGCACCTGTCCCTGTACCAGGCACACAGTAGTAGAGTCTATAAATATAGTTTTTATTATTAACACAAATCACAACTGATGAGATACCAATGTCAATGTCACTTATTCCAGATACTCTCATCAGGCTGCCCTGGAAACCACTGGAAGTGGCCAAATCCTGGTGAGAGGGAGGAGATAGAGAGACAGCAACTGAGTTTCACTGTGGAGTTTTTCTGGGAGGTGGAAGGAATTTCTCCCCTCGACCTTGACACAGAGAAAGTGGGATTCATGATTCCCCAGGAGGTGCTCACTCTCCCAAGGTTTCAGGGAGACCAAGCTCATCTCACACTTTGACAGCTACATCCTTCAAGAGAAAGTTCTGGGTCTTAGGTCCTGGGTCCTTCGTTTGCTCTTTCCTTCTCAGGGTGTCCACCTTGAGTAAGGCAGCGAGGGTGTACAGAGATGGTGTACAGAGATGGCAGAGGCCACGCCCCTCTGTCATGGAGTTTAGAATTTGATGGTGATGGGGAGATGGACAATAAACCAATTGTTAGACCATAGACAGACAATGACAAATAAGATCTTAGGCGCTGTCCTGAATATATAGTTACTCTTGCCTCCAGGTCTGCATTCTCTAAATAAACTGTCATGAAATCTATTACTTGTATCACCTCTAGGAGTGCCATTTGGACTTCAACAATCACTTAGTAATTATGCATATGTATGCATGTATGCACATACACACTCTCCAAACTTCCTCTCTTATATTATTTCTGATTGCATTATTCTCTATTTAATAATTATCTAAGGTTTACAACATTTCTTAGATGGGGTCCCATTGTATTTCGCAGGCTGGTCTCAAACTTGTGAGCTTAAGCAATCTTCCTGCCTCAGCCTCCCAAGTAGCTGGAACTATAGGTGTGTGCCATGTGCCCAGGGTCAACTTTTTTTTTTTAACACAATAGAAACATTTTTTGACTTTTCTAAGCTATTTGTTAGGGAAGCCACAGTGTGAACACTGCTTTTCTCTGGTCAAAGAGCGGGTCCCCACTTGGTAAACCTCCACCAAGCTCCTAAAGTGACCCTCAGTCTCCAAGGAACTCAAGGGGATGCTTTGGAAACCATGAGTGAAGCACTAATAGGAATGTGATAGTGACATCATAGTCCAGCTCAGTAAACTGACTCATGAATCAGAAATCACCTGCAACCCAAGCACTGCCTTGCAATACAGACTCCTCACTTCCCTTCCTAAAGCCTGTTCCCAACCCCCGCTCCACCAGCCCCCTGTGCCTCACTCCTGTCCAGCTCAGCAGTTATTTGATGGGTGTCCTTACCTCGTTCTTTGTTGACAATGTAGAAGCCTCCTCCTCACCTCTGTGAGTTGGTGGCTCCCTCATTCTCCAGGTGCAAATACCGTGCCCCTGTCCCCACTTCTCCCTTCCCTCCTGCTCCTGAGGAGGACGCTTCTCTGCGGCCCGCTCTTCTCAGGGATTTTTTTTTTTTTTTCTGTACCAAGGATCGAACTCTCAACCTTGTGCCTGCCAGGCAGGCGCTTAAGCCACTGAGCCAAACTCCCGGCCCTAGTTTTTTTGAGGCAGGGTCGCACTGTGTAGCTCAGGCCAGCCTTGCGCTCGAGTTGTAGCCCAAGCCGGCCTCGAACTCACAACACTCCTCTTACCTCAGCCTCCTGAGTGCTGGGATTAAAGGCGTGTGCCACCATGTCCGGCTTCTGGATTTTAATTCCATGTTATCCATTGCCATTCTTGGGGCTTCAGCCTCTGGATTTTCCATGGGAGAATGAGGTTCAGTCATTCCTGTCTTCATACAGCTGAGCTCTTGAATCTGTCATCAAGCAAAAGTTTCCTGATTCTGTGTCTCCTTCGTCTATAGCCCAGGCTTTCTCTGAGCTCTGAGCATTTATCTATTTGCCTTGGCACCTTCTCCACGGACATCTGGAGCCATATGGAATTCAGTGGGTCTACAGAGAATTCTTGATTTCCTTCTCTGTGCATATTTGACCTGCAGTTTTCCCATTGAGAACCTCCTGGGAGTTCTTGATCCCTGGGCTTCTCACTTTGTTTCTGTCTTTCCTCATCCTAGCCACACAACAAGTGGAACCTCTTCCTTTTGTTTCACAAGTAGAAAAGGTGGACATTCTTGTCCTGTTCCTGCTGTCCTGTGGGCAGCATTCAGTCTTTCAAAGCGGAATGTGATATTAAACCGTGGATCTACCATAGAGGTGCTTTATCGGGTGGAGGAGGGGCCCTTTAGCTTCTAGCTTGTTGAGAATTTGCATCACTCATCACAGGAGAATGTTGAGTTTTCTCAAATGTTTCTTTTAAATCTATTGAGAATGCTGGATTCAATTTTTTAAAGTTTTGTTGGGTTTTGCGTCCCGACGTGTTCTTTTTGGACAAGCTGGTGTCACATCACATCTCTGCTTGCAGTCTCTGCCCTGCGTTCCTGCTACTCGGGAGATGCCCTTGGAGAGGTCTGTGCAGTGCCTCTCCTCAGCCTTGCTTGCGCCACCTCTGTCCCTCCTCCCTGCTTCTCCCCGGAACAGGTTCTGATAAATCCCTGCCGCCCAAGTTCGCTTCTCAGGGCCTACTTGTGAGGAACTTGGAAGTTCTCCTCTGGCGAAGAGGAAGGAGCATCTCTGGAGCCAGGCGCCCTCACACACACCCAGCCTCTCTCCCTAACCCGATTCTGTGGGTTTTCCTGCAGGTGATTTATGCCCTGAACACCCGCCAGGATGAGGCCGAGGCCAGCATGGAGGCGCTGCGGGACGCACATCAGGAGGAGCTCCAGAGCGCCGTGGCTGGGACCAAAGCCAGGCTCCTGCAGGAACGGAGCTGCCCCCAGGATGACCAGGAGGTCCTGCTCCAGCGAATCCAGGCCCTGGAGAGCGCCCTGGAGCTGCAGAAGAAGCTGACCCAGGAGGCCCTGGCCGAGTCAGCCACGTGCAAACTGGAGACCAAAGAGAGAGAGCTGAGGGTGGAGGCTGAGCATGCAGAGCGGGTGCTGACCCTCTCCAAGGAGATGCTGGAGCTCAAGGCTGACTATGAGAAAAGGCTGCGGCACCTGGCCAGCCATGAGGCTCCCCCGTGGGGCCAGCTTTCCCAGGAGAGCCCGGATGCCAAGGCAGAGCCTGGCCGGGGCTCAGAGATGCAAGAGATGCTGCTGGAGGTGGAGAGGCTGCGGGCGGAGAACCAGCAGCTGAGCCAGGACTACGCCCGCAAGGCCGAGGAGCTGCAGGCCAGCTACGAGCGGGAGAACGAGGCCATCCGGCAGGCCATGCAGCAGTCGGTGAGCGAGGCCCTGTGGCAGTGGCAGGAGAAGGAGAGCGACCTCCGCAAGAACTTCCAGGTGCAGGAGTCGGCCTTGCAGGCCCAGGTCAGGAAGCTGGAAGGGGACCTGGAGCACAGGGGACGCAAGATCAGTGACCTGAAGAAATACGCCCAGAAGCTGAAGGAAAGGATTCAGGTAAAGCCACCCCTCCCCACACCTCCCCACGGGCACAGCAGGCAGGGCTGCTAAGGCTGGACACCTGCTCGCTATGTCAGGCACTGCGCTGTTCACTTATCTCCTACCAAGCCGGCACTACCTCCATCAAGTTCAGCTGCATTCATTCAATAAATACCTACGGAACACTTGGCATGTGCCAGACCCTCAGCTATAGGGAAGAGCTCCCTGGTAAGCTAGACTTAGTCCTGCATCTCAGTGAAACTGGAGATTTTACAAATGAAAAATTCAGAGATATAAAGACAGGCCTAGCTGGGCACCCAAGGAAAAAGATTTGGGGCTCCATTCAGCGTAATTCTAAAGTCTGTGTCTGTTCAGTAACAATTTGCCTCTTCTAAAAGCCCTAGGACCTTCGTGTGGATAGAGAGCAGGGCCGTCCACGGGTCAATTATGTGAGTCCTGCAAAGCACAGAGCCTCATCTCTGAGAGTAGCAGCAGCTAAAATTTCTATTGCTCCCTGAACACTTGTTTTTTTTCCTCTACCAAACACTTTATCTCATTCCATCCTCACTAGGGAAAGGTTAAGTGCCCTGCCCAGCCAATCAGAAGCTGGGCACAGGATTCGATGAACCATGAACCATGGGATCTGAGGCTCAGGGCTGCTGCTGGGTGCCTGCCCGCCTTTCAGATCTGACAGCTGTTCAGTGCGTACAGCAGGTCTCTGCACAGAGCCCTAAGCAGAGAACTAGACCCTTCCTGTCCTTTAGGACCTGGATGTTCAGCTGAGGGAGGCTCGTCAGGAGAATTCAGAACTGAAGAGCACTGCCAAAAAGCTTGGGGAGAAGCTGGCTGTTGCCAAAGACAGACTGATGCTTCAGGAGTGTCACGTGACACAGAAAACAGGTGAGATGCCTGGAACCGGTCCTTGCAGACTGAAGGTCAGCTGCCGGAATGGCCTGATGCTTCTGGGGGCCTTTAGACTGCAAGAGGGAGCGGGGAGGAGAGGCAGGGCTGTTGGGTCTCACCTGCCAGGTGGATGAGCCCAATCCCTGCAGGCACAGGTGCACCATCACCCGTCACCTAGACCTGCTCACCTGGAACTGGCATGGGTCAGACATCTAAATGGTGCAACGCAAAGCCAGGTGTGATGGCACACGCCTCTAATGTCAGCACTCCAGGAAGCTGAGGCAAGAGGACTGAAAGTTTGGGCCCACCTTGGGCAATTTAGACCCTGTCACAAAATTTAAAATAAATTAATTAATAAATAAATAAAGGGGCCAGAGATGTAACTCAGTTTGAAAGCCCTGAGCTCAAACCGCACTGCCACAACAACAAAGATGTAATTAAAAAGGACCCCAAATACTTCCCCAGCAGGCCCGCATTTCTCAGCATTGGCTTTTGCCCTCCATCTTTTGTAATTTTAACATTGTTTCACGCACATTATTAGGTTTTTCTCCATAGTAGGTGTGGTCATCCTCCCATGTTAAGGATTAGAGAAATGAGACTCAGAAAGGGTAGTGACTGGTTCAATGTCAGCCAGACAGTTGACGATAAAGCTAGTACGTGTGTCTAAAAATGACTCCCAGCCAGGCGTGGTGGCGCACGCCTTTAATCCCAGCACTCGGGAGGCTGAGGTAGGAGGAGCGTTGTGAGTTCGAGGCCGGCTTGGGCTACAACTCGAGCGCAAGGCCGGCCTGAGCTACATAGTGTGACCCTGCCTCAAAAAGCCAGGGCTGGGGAGTTTGGCTCAGCGGCTTAAGCGCATGCCCTGGCAAGCGCAAGGTTGTGAGTTCAATCCCCAGTGCCGCAAAAAAAAATAAATAAATAAAAAATAAAATAAATAAAATAAAAATGACTCCCAAGTGCCTTCCACGAGGCCACTGAACAGAAAATTCCTGAAATGCCCACAGTGTGACCAGTTCAACAACAAAGGCAAAAGTGTGGGCTCTACAATCTGGGAGCTTATGAGACTGTTATGCTATAGCCCCAGTCTTACTCTGGTATCGGGAATGCCAGACATCAAGGGAATGATACTTCTGGGAGAGAAATTGCCTTTTCATGGGCTGGACAGGTGAGAAAGAGAAGAGATTTGAGTTTAAATCAGAAGGGCATTGACAGTGTAGAATGCTGGTCTTCAAAAATAGGGTGTGAGTACCCTAGGGAACAGGAAGAAAGAGTAGGAAGTCTATTTAAATTTATTTTCTCATCCTTTAAAATCCTATGAATGTACATATGCTGGGAAACATGCTCAGTTTTTAATCTATATGAAATCCAACCAAAAAACTGGAGATGACTAGTTGATGAAGTGGGGCATAGTGACTGTATAAGCTTGGGATGTTGCTTGAGCAAACGTGACAGTCACCACGGTGTTCGTGCTTGAGGACCAGCAGGCCGCAGAGCAGGGATGACATAGTGGAGTAGTAGACAGAATGGTTAAATAGCAGAACAGGGACCTAACTGCAGAAGGCTTTTGAACCTGAGGCCAAGGCCAAGAGCATCTCAAATGATGTTGAGATTTATGTTGCAGATGACATGAAGGCTAAGAATGACATCCTAGGAGAAGTGAATGACTTGGAATCCCACAGTCTTCATCCTCAGCAGGACCAAGGCCTTCCCAAGCAGTGCTCCAGCCTGAAAGGTGGCACAGATATACAGGTAGTGCATGATCGGTCAGGGGACAGAGAACTCAAGGGGGCTTTGCTGCATGAGCTTCTGGTAGAGGTCATTCCCCAACCACAAGGTATCCAGTTGAAATCTTTAGGTCCAGTGATTTCAAGACAAAATGAATCAAGAGTGACCTTGCAACCAGCTTCCTACCAATTGCATGTCCTTTGAAACTAGGAGGCTATAACAGAATTTGCCCCATTCTCTAAACCAGCTCCTAGGAAACTAGAAACTGCTTATGAGCCTACCACATATTCCCAAAGCAAGCAAAGCATCCTTTAGAAATGACTATAGTATGTACTAGAACATCTGATCTGTGACAATAGATACCCCATTCTAAAGAGCCCTCTTCCAATGATGGAAAAAGTAAAATCTCTTATCAACAATCAACTATATAGTCTTATAAAATTCATTGCACCTTCAAATACACGCTGTAAAAATCCGTATATAAGCCAGATGTAGTGGCACATGCCTGTAATCCCATTACTCAGGAGACTGAGGCAGGAGGAGCACTGAGAGTTCGATTCCAGCCTGGGCTACAAAGAAGTGAGTTCAAGGCTGACCTGAACCATATAGTGAAACCCTGACTCAAAGACAGAAAAAAAGATCAGTATGTAAATGTTGTAAGAGTTGCATAACGCAAAAGTGGTGATTCTCTGGACCTCACCCCTTCTCAGCAGTTTTACATGGTCCTGGTTTTTTTTGTTTTTTTTTGTAGACTAAGAAAGAGGCAAGTGTTGAGACAGAACACATGAAGCAGCGGTATGAAGAAGACCTTCGTAAGATCAGGCGTCAGACTGAAGAGGAGAAGAAACACCTCCAAGACCAGCTCCTGAAGCGCCTGGAAGACTTGGTAAAGAAGCACACGGTAGAAATCAAGTCGGTGCGCTCCTCCGTGGAGGCTGAACGGAAGAAGCTGCAGAAGGTGAGACCCACGCTCACAGAGACCATTCTAGCTCTTTTGCTTTCTCTCACCTCCATCTTGTCCTCTTATTTCCTGTTTCCGTGTCCAGACATTGACTGTGCTCCTGCCTGAGCGCCCACCTGAGCTGCTCTGTGAGGACACACAGCCAGAGGCCACGGTCCCTGCCCGTGGAGACTGTAGGGTCTTTTGCAGTGCACGGGATGCCCCTAGGGCTGTGAAACACGCTTAAGAGCTGGGAGTTGTTGATGTGGGGTTGAAGGGTGTCAACCTTTAACTTGGGGAAATTCAATTCTGTTCCCTCAGCAAAAAACAAAGAAAGTTTCACCAAACAAAAGCTCAGGCCTGGACCACTGTCTGGATCCAGATTCCCTGGCACCACCCACAGCGAGTGTTTAACCCGGATTCCCTGGGGGGGAGGAAGTAACTTGGTCCACAGTAACAACAGTGCATCACAGAGTAGTGCGAGGACTCAATGAAGGGCTCTATGACCAGAAAAATGAAGCGTGCCGGGCCATGGTGGCGGTAGACAGAATCTGGGTAACTAGGGAGACCACGTGGGGGAAGCCTCAGGTGTCTGGGTGCGGGTCCCACCTCCCGCCAGAGGGGCGGCTGTCTGCAGAGAACACCGGGGAAGCCCCATCTTCTGTTTTGCTGGGAAAAGCAATAACATATGTTAAGATTTTAGGAAAAGAACGCAGTACAAATCAATGTTATTGTGAACGTGAGTGGATGATTTGTTTAACAATCCTGAGAAACCACTTTATCATTCAATAAGGTACAGTCCCAGCATTGAATGCTCACTGAAAGATAACCATCTTTCCCCACGGGACAGAGATTTGTGTGGTGGTTTAGAGCAGTAAGTACTCAATAAATATGCACTGAATAAAAATACAGGAATTCATGAAAGACCTAGACTAATCTTGGGCCTAGGTCTTGACTTTTCCACAAGCTGTGTGACTGCGGACAGATCACTTAACCTCTCTGAAGGCTGAATTCTAAAATAGATACAAATACTTTGAAGGCTTATTATGCAGGTTAACAGCATGGAAAGAAAGTCCAGTAGAGAGTGCTAATGGTTTCAGTGACTTCTTGTGAAATAAAAATACTCTGTAGTTCCATTGCTCTGTATACTTAGCACTTACGAGCACACTGCATCCTTCCCAACAATATCACATGGGTGTTCAATTTCAGTTTTAGAGATGAGGAAACTGAGGTTTGAAGATGTGCTATATCCGGTCATGCAGAGAGTGGGTACTGGTGCTGCAGTTCAGACCTGACAGGTGGTCCCACCCCAAGGTGAGCTGCTATATTGAAAGCATTTTTCTCATTGTAAGCTGCAATGGTTGCCCAAATCCAGTCTTCAGACAAACACGACTAACATTATTTCCATGCCTGGCCATGAGCAGCGGGAGACAGTCACTCTGCTCAGTTACCGATTGTCCTGGTAACCTGATGATCCTGTCTGACTCTTGAGTGTACAAATCCTACCTCGGCTGTAAGCAGGGACCACGAGTCTATTTGGGAAATGGATTGTGTAGAAATAAATCATATTTACTTCCTTGTTTTTGTTTTACTTTTTGCTTGTATCTAGAAACTGTGAATATGAATTGGGCATGGAGATTAGGGGAAGAAAAAGTCTTGAAGACAACGTGTGAATGAAAATTAGACACTTGTTTTTTCCCCTGTCAATTTAGGAGGACTCTGTTTCTTTGGCACTTGGTGTGGGTATATTTTATATCCCAGATACTGCTGTCACCTCAAGAGCACCCTGCAGGAAGTGGGCTGGAGTTGGCCTTGCTTTGTAGGATTAGACAGCATCATGATGTAGTCATGGGCCTGGAAGAGTGCACGTTCTGTAACCAGCACTGGGCACTCCCATCGCGAGGGAAGGCACGGAGAGGGAGATCTGCTGAGCCCTGGGTTGCGCTCTGTGTCCCCGTACTCCACGTCTCACTGCTTGAAATCCTTGGTAGCAAGACTCACAAAGCTATTTGGGAATTTAGCCAGAAAAGGAATTTAATAAAGGATAATGTGTAGCTTTCTGGAACACCAGGAACTGGGTTTGGCAGCTATCACGCCAGTTCTAATGTTCCAAATCCACTGCAAAACTTAGGTAATATAGTCGCGTCTTATTTGTCTATTCAGTTTGATTATCTCTGCCTTTTAGGGGGCACTCAGAACATTTCTATTTAATGTAACAATTAATTACACCATCTTGCCATTTTTCCCACTTGCCTTCACCCTTTTCCTCTTTTTCTGTTTATTTTTGATTCACTGTGTTTCTTTTTGTATTCCATTGTATCTCCACTTTCGACTTACTAGCTATGCTTCTTTTTTGGCAGAAAAAGAACTAGTGTTTGCTCTAAGATGTATAGTATCTACGTTTAAATCTATCACAGTCTTCCTCATGAAATAAAATCATTTTACTTCACATATGTAAGCCTTACAAGCCGGGCGTGGTGGCGCACGCCTTTAATCCCAGCACTCAGGAGGCTGAGGTAGGCGGAGCGTTGTGAGTTCGAGGCCGGCTTGGGCTACAACATGAGCGCAAGGCCGGCCTGAGCTACATAGTGCGACCCTGCCGCAAAAAACCAGGGCCAGGAGTTTGGCTCAGCAGCTTAAGCGCCTGTCTGACAGGCGCGAGGCTGTGAGTTCAATCCCTGGTGCTGCAAAAAAAAAAAAAAAAAAAATGTAAGCCTTACAATAGTGTTTCCATTTCTCCCCTCCTGTCCTTTGTATACTTGTTGTCATACGTGTTACTTTGCATGTGTTACTTTACATGTGTTATCAGTTCCATGGAACGGGACAGGTTTTTTTCTTTTGGCACTTTACAGATGTCATTCTGGTCCACACTTTCATCTAGTGAAAAGCCAGCAGCCACATGTAGCTTGTCTGTCCCATACATGTGTTCTTCTCTCTGACTGCTTTTAAGCTTTTGTCTTTATTAATGGTTTTCATCAGTTTGATTATAACATGCCATCGTACATTTTTTTGCTATTTTCTGCTCAAGTTCATTGAATTTGCAGGGTTGTGGTTTTCATACAAATTGAAGATTGCAATGCCATTATTTGTAGAATATTTTTCTGTTCTACCCCTCTCCTAATACTGTCCCACAAATCACTGAGGCTATATGCATTTATTTTCAGATTTTTGTCTCTCCGTGCTCTTTTTTTGTGTGTGTATGTCTTTTTGAGACAGGGTCTCACTATGCAGTTTGGGCTGGTCTTGGGCTCACTCTGTAGCCCAGGTTGGTCTCAGACTTGCAATGATCCTCCTGCCTCAACCTCCCAAGTGGGGAAAACATGGGAACTCTCAAGGAGTGCACCACCATGCCTGGTTTTATGCTTCCGTTTTGATAGTTTAGTTTACTCACCTTTGTTTCTGTATCACCTACTGTTTTTTAAGTCCATTCAATACAATTTTTCATTTTAGTTATATTTTCAAATGCCAAACAATTCCATTTTTTTCTTTTTTGCAATTTCATTTCTCTTCTCATTAATGCTCATTTTAAAAGAAATTTTGGATATATTTATAATTGCTCTTTTAAAGTCCTCTTCCTTATCATTTGGGGGTTTTTACCTACTGACTGATTTTTCTTTTCATTATGAGTCACATATTTGAATGCTGAACATTGCAATGTTAAAATTTTGCATTTTGTTGTCAGCCTCTTGTGATTACTGAATTTTGTTTTGAGTAGCAGTCAAACTGATATAGGGGAATGAAACTCCCAACCTACTAGATGTCCGGTACAAGTTCATGTTCTCCAGAATCAAAGAACGAATGTTAAGAACAGTGGAGGTTAAGAGCAGAATATATTTATTGAGAGAAAGACAGCTTCTGTCTGGGAGAGAGACAGAAGGGGTCCTGAGTGGGTTGCCAAAGACTCTGTCTTTTCTAGGGACTTTTATAGAGCAATACCATGAGGTGAGACAGGTCCAAGATGGGGAAAACATGGGAACTCTCAAGGCACATGGGCATGCGGTGGGGCAGAATTATGGTCAACCAGTAAGATTAATTGTTCAGGTAAAACTGACCAAATCAGGGACAAATAGGGAGGTGAGCCACGTAGCAAGTGGGCATGCTTAAAGAGCAGTGTCTCTTCCTATAGAGGGTTGGGATGGTGACTCCTGGCTTCCTCAGGGTGATCCATACCTATTTAGAATATCAATCCCTGATGTTTATACTGAGGGTGTGGTTGCATTTGTTTTGCCTTTTGTCTTGAGATCTGGCCCAGCCCCAGTGGGAGGTGTCTGTCTCCCCCACAGTTACAAGGAATCTGGTCTTCTGCATTGGCTCCTTTGCAGGCCCAGCCCTGTCTGACTGCCTATAATATTTCTAACTAACTCAGTTGCCTGTCACAAAATCACTTGTAAATCAATTTCCCCTTCCTAAGACTTATTGTGGAAAAATACATACATAGCATAAAACTTACTGTTGTCCGGCCTCACTGTTAACGTTTGTTAAGGTGAATCTAGAGTGGCATTTGCTCTAGCGCTAGTGCAGCCCCACTACTGAGGCTTGACCCTTCCCAGGGTCTGAAGCCCCGTGTGTTGATTAGTATTAGTGTTTGTGTTATTGCTAAAGATTGATTGAGTGACATTTTAGGCTTTGTGCTAGTTGAGCGTGCCACGGAATTTATTGTAAAAGTGTTGTACTTGAGTGCATTTTCTTCTTGAAACAAGCTAGCATGTTTACCCGAAAACCCAACTGAAATCTCTGCTTGGCGGTTTTCTGTGATTGCTTGGTTGTGTTCCCTCACAGAGCGCTGTGACTTGGGTATGGTTTCGGTGTCTGCCTCCTGGGCTCATGGAAGGTTGGCTCTCGGTAGCAATGTTGGGAGCTGGTGGGAACTTTGGGAGTTGGAGAATTGGGTAATTTGGAGCACTACCCTTGGAAGGAATTGATACAGTTTTCATGGGACCTAGCAATGGGGTTGTTCTAAAAGAGCAAGACTGGCCCCTCCCCACTCTCTGGGGGTGGCCTTGGGGGCCCACCCTGTCTGTAGTCGTCCCAGGATGTCAGACTTTGGCTCTTTAACATTCAATGTCAGCCCTGCTGGGTTCTGTTCTTGTTATAGACCAGTTCTTTCCACTTGCCTGTTCCTCTGTTTTTGGATGAGCTGCATGCCTTGGCCTGTCTCATCATTGTGTATTGGAAGTAGATAACTTACTTTGATTTTCCAGCCCCACAGCTAGCAGTTTACCTGGCATCACAGCTGAGACTTTCAGATTGTTGAATTAATGCTGGAGTTAATAAAAACTCAAGGACTATTTGGATGGAATGATTGTATTTTGTATGTGAGAAGGAAATGGGGTTTGGGGAGCCAAGGGTGGAAGAGACTATGGTTTGAATATAGTTTAGCCCTCCCCAAAGTCAAGTTGGAGGTAAGCTCCATTCTGAGGCATGGAGAGGGTGAAAATTTAATCTGACTATGGTGTTAGAGGCCAGGCCTTGGGGAGCTGATTGGGATAAGATAAGGTCAGGAGGATAGAGCTCCCTTGATTGAATACTGGTGGCTTTAAAGAAAAAGCAGAGACAGGGCACACTGGCACTCTCCCTGTCTCTTGCTGGTAACACCTCAGGAGTCTGCCAGCAAGAAAGCCACCACCAGATGAGGCCCCCTGATTTAGGACCAGACCCTGACAAAAGTAAACCTTTTTTTTCTTTTTAATAATAACATACCCAGTCAGTAGGATTATGTTATTATCAACAGAAAATAGACTAAGACACAGTGGCTCTTTCATGTGTCTTTCTTTAAATTAGCAGTAATTGTGGACAATCTGGACAAAGAAGCAAGAAAAAGGCATGAGCCCCGCTTTTACCTCTCATCAGCAGGGATTTCCTCCATGCAAAATGGATGTGAGAAACCTGTTTCCTTGGTACGTGAGAGTTTAGTGAATAGAAAGTTTATGAAAGTACCTGCATTCTGTGAATCAGTGGCCCATTGTATTAGTCACCTGTGCATTGCTGAAACAAAATACCTGACAGATGTAATTTAATGGAGAAAAGGTTTATTTAGGTTCATGGTGTCAGCAGTTGCAGTCCATGGTTGACTGGCTCCAAGGCAGAAACACCGTGGTGGAAGACTTTGGCAGAGGACAGCTGCCCACCTCATGGTGGCCAGGAAGCAGAGTATAAGTAGGAGTTTGGGGACAGAGTATTCCCTTGCAGATCACCACTACCAACTCACCCACATACACAGTGACCTTTCTCCTCTGACCAGGCGCCATTCAGCTGGGATCTCGTCAATGAGTTAATCCACTGAAGAGTGCAATACCCATGTGATCAAATCTTCATTCAGAAGCCCCACCTCTAAACACATGAGCCTTTTGGGAGACATTTTTTATCCAAACCGTAATAGAGATGGAACTCTCTTCTCAGGTGCAGCAATTCAGATACATGAAAGCATTATTCTCCTTCATTTTCCTCATGTTCTTAACTTTGTGATTATTTTTTCTACTCACCTGAGCTGGGAGAATGTTAATGCACCCTGCTGAAATCCTCCAGATTATGTTGAGCTGAGCTAGACATAGGATACGTCTTTCTACTTGGCAGTCTCCAAATGACCAAGAACTGTTTGCTTTCTAACAGAGACTCACGTTATTCTGCACCTAAAGTGAAGCTTACTAATGCCAGAAATTACTACTGAAAGCAGATATTTCCATCTGTAGGGGACTTTTTTTTTTTTTACTTTAGGTCCATTTATCATAACAACAGCTGAAACTATGATTGATTGTAGGTACTCCAGGAAGTTGTGCTGCAAGAAGTTAGAAATAACCCTTCCTCTATATCAAAAACCTTGATGGTGAAGTACTTTCATGTGCTGGTGCAGTGGCAGAGTTAGTGTCTGTAACAGTAAGCATGTTAAGCCGAACTTTTGTTCAATAAAAACTTTTGTGAGTGGGAAACTAATTAATGAAATAAAAAATAAGAGATTCCAATGATTGTATAAGTTATCTCCACTTACTTGTGGTCTTTAGGAAATGAACTCTCCAAACCTAAAAGCCTTGCAGGAGTGTGTCACAGGTTTACTGAAGAGCAACTACACTCATACGAAACGTCGTGTCATGTGACCCTTACAATCTCACCACAGCACTCTTTTCTACTCATTTCAATCACTGACCACAGGGACTGTGCAAAGCTTGGCCTCACAGAAAGTATAAAGGCGCTGTGATCAGCAGCACAACTTTTCAGATGTTCAGATAAGAAACCCAAGAATCAAACATGACTTCTCTCACCCTTTACAGTCCGTCACCCACCAAGTCTATGAATTCTGTTCTATTCTGCTGGCCCCGGAATATCTCCCCATCCCTCTGTCCTCGGTGGTTCCAGCTGATCCAGTCAAACAGCATTCCTCGATGCACGATAACCTTTCTGCCTTTTCTCCCCAGTTCATGTAACCCGTCTCTATTCCCACAGGACCTTCTGATCACTCAACCTTGGTTTCCAGCTATCCACAAGCTCCCTGTCATCCTTATAGCACAGTTCCAATTCCTTAGCATGGTGTAGAAGACCCCACAGAGATAGACTCCCACTTGCCTCTCCTGCCTCATTTTGTACCTCCCCCATCCTACTCTGCCCTCCAGCCTTTTAGCTCCTCATTTCTCCTGTTTTCTTTCCCTCTGGGACTTTGTGCATAGCCTTCCCTCCATGGAGAACATTTTCCTCCCCACTCCCAAATTCACTTTCCAGTTTCTCATTTGTCTTGGTTACTTGTTTCTCATTGCTAAGACAAAATACCTGATTCCCAAAATTAGCAAAGGAAAGTTTATTTCTTACAGTTTTTGGATGTTTCAGTCCATACTCAGCTGGCTAAAACGCAGAGTGTTGTGGTTGAGGGGCAGCTGTTCATGGTGGCTGCAAACAGCAAGAGCAAAAGAGCAAAAGAGAGAAGACATGTCTTCTTCCTGCCCTTACACTGTATGCCAGCTCCCCCCCCCCGGGTGGGTACAACATTCACACCACCAATCCCAGTGCCAGACAATGAACCAATCACAAATGCTAGATTCAGCCATGTCCACAATTGCATGAGGCTTGGGGAGGCCATCAGAACACAAACCATAACACCATTGATAATCTTGATCCCAGTTTCAGTATCAGTCTCTTCACAAGTCTTCTGTGCCCAGCCTGGTGATACTGAGTCTGATACACAGCGCCACTGTCCCTACATTAGCTCACCTCTTACCACTCTGCCTTCCAATCACTGTCCACTCCGTGTTTCCTCACTGGGAAGCCCTGTTCACTTTGACATCCAGCAGCATGGCAGCACCAGTTCATACCTGCTCACGATAGGCAGTCATAACAAGTAACTTGACACTGACCGTGGAGAAACACTTACACTGTGAAAGTCAACCAGTGCTACATGTCAATTCATTTCAAGTTTTTGTAAGGCCAATTGTTGAACGTTTGCCAACACACACTGACTCTATCCCTGGCTTCTTATCATGGCAGTTAGCATATGTTTCAGTTTATATCAGTGAGCTGAATGAATGAATGAATGAATGAATGGCAGGTTTTCATTTGACCTTGAAACAGCCACACTTTTACTAGCATTTGCCTGTGTGTTTGCTTCTCACCCCTCTGAAATAGAATAGGACTCCAGTTCAAGCAGCTTCTGTACCCTGCTGTGGGAAGCCTTATGGAGTCTGCCCTCAGGGATCCTCTCAGCATCTCTGTAGCAGAAATGTGGAAACCTTGCAGTCAGACATGTGTCTGTATTAGGTGCCTCATTTCTTTTAAGAAATTGAGAAAGAAGCACAGCCAAGCAGCCAGCCTTTCCAAAGTGCAAATCTTGACTGCTCCACTTACTGGCTTCATGACCGTGGGGAAGCCTTTTAACATTTCATTCATTCATTGACAGTACTGGGAATTAAATCCAGGGCCTTCACAGTGAGCTAAATCTCCAGCTCTTTTTGATTTTTTATTTCAAGACAGAGTCTTGCTGAGTTGCTAAGTTTCCCAGGCTGGTGTCCAACTTGGGATCCTCTTGCCTCACTCTCTCAGAATGCCTGATGTCATTTAACAATTTTAAGTTCACTCCTTATTCTATATAATGAATCCTAACAGTAGTACCTAATCAAGGAGTTCTCGTAATGCCTGTAGACACCTGGAGCTCTTGCCTCAGTTATGTGTTCGGTAAATGTGAGCCACAATTGTTCTGTCCACCTCCTCCCAGTTAAATGTAAATGCCCATAACCAGTTGGCAGCCTGAAGAGCTGCTGTCTAACTGCTAGGTATCATAACCTCAAATTCACAGGAAATGCTGGAGTGACCCAGGGCTTCATTCTGGAATCTTTCATACTTTCAACTCTGTTCTCTAGTTCTTCTCCTTCAAACACATGTCTTCATACATCCCATATCCTGATGACTCCCAAAAGTGTATGTCCAACCCAAAACTCTTCTCTTCATTTCCAACCCATCTATCTGGGTGTCTTACCTGGATGCATAACAAATGTCTCAGAGTGGACACAGGCCAATAAGCTCCTTAGACTTTCTCCAAACCTGTTCCTTCCTTCTCCTTCCCTGTCTCATTCAACAGCAGCACCACCCTCTTCTTGCTCAGGTCAAAAATGTTGCTGTTGCCTTTTATGTTGTTTTGAACAGTTTTGTATTACTGTAACAAAATACCTGAGGTAATGAACTATGATGGTCCATGCCTGTAATCCCAGAGCTCTGGAAGGCTGATGCAGGGGTGTCTCAAATTGAAGCCCATCCTGGGCAACTTAAGTACTTAATGAGATCTTGTGTCAAAATATTTTTTAAGAATATTTTTAAAAGGTGGGCAGTGGTGCACACCTGTAATCCCAGTACTCTGGAGGCTTCCCGCAAGTTTGAGACCTGCCTGGGTTACATAGTGACTCCAGGGCTGCCTGAACTACATAGTGAGACCCTGTCTCAAAAAAATAAAATCTTTTTTAAAGGACTGGGAATGTAGCTTAAGTGTGAAGACTCAAGATTTAGTCTGAAATTGAGAGAGCCTGGAGGATTTGTTTCAGCTCATGGTTTCAGAGGTTTTAGTCCATGGTTGGTTGGCATCATTATGCTTTTGGGCCTGAGTTGGGGCAGCAGATAATGACAAGGAGCACATGATGGACCCAAACTGCTCCCCTTATGACTGGAAGTGAGAGGGGTGAAGGGCACACCCCCAGCGACCTATGGGCCTCCGGCTAGGCCCGCTTCTCCCAGTCTCCACCAGCTCCCAATAGCATCAAGCCGGGGACTAAGCTTTTGACACATGAGCCTTTGGAGCCACTCCAGACGCACTGTAGCAAACGCTGTGCTTTCACTGAGCCCTGTGAGCCTGCGTCCCAACACTTCCAGAGCGCCCCACACCTCACTGCGCAGTGTGCAGACCCAGCCACCTTCGGTGCTTGCCTCAGTTACAGCAGCAGCCCCTCACTGCCCGCCTGCTGCCAACCTACCCTTTTCAGCAGCGCGTCCCCGAGGTGGAGGCAGCCTTGATCTTATTAAAATGTGAGTTCACGGCCTTCGCCTAACTCGTATCACCAACAGGTGTCCCACCGACTTGGTCTCCTCACATGTCCCCCTCCCTCATTCCTGTCCCGTCTTCTGCCCACGGCAGTCTCTGTGGTTTCTGTCACATCGACACATCTACGTGGCTGGCTTCTCATTGTATGCATGACTTTGCTCAACAGTTACTTTTTCTGGGGCACTTCTGTCAAATATCATCTAAAATGTTAGTCCTCCCCAACACTGCAGAGCCCCCTTCCCCACTTTAGTAGTTCTCCACCCAACATAGTGTTTACTGGACTTACTGATTTTGCTACTTTTTTTTTCACTGAAATTTAAGCTCTTGTTATGTAAAAATTTTGTTTCTTCTTTACCCTTAGCTTCAAAAACAGTGCCTGGTATAATATAGGGCTCTATAACTATTCATTGAGTGAATGAATGACACAATATCTACCTGAAGTGATGCTAAGAAGACTAGGTTATTCCATTCTCTCTTCTAAAGACTTACACAGTTTCTCCAGAAACTAAACCACATCAGAAAAGCTAAGCATCGATAATCATAATCATAGCCATTCATTTATTGAATCTTCATTGCATCCCTGGATTGGGGCTGAGCATGTAACACAGCGAGTCACAGGGAGGTTAGGAAGTGCGCTCAGGAGGACACAGCTGTGTTATCTCCCTCATGGTGCCTTCGGCTGGACCTGCTTTCTGCTGAGGCTCGCAGCCCATGGCCAAGGACCAGGAGAAATCAGCCCTGGGGACCTCATCAGTCTGACTAATATACGGATCCTGCTGAGATTGAAAAATGTTTTGCTTTTAATATTTCACTGCATCTGAGTATGTAGTGGTGTTTTTTCCCCCATAAGGCATCGTAGTATTTTTAACATATGAGATTCTAGAATTTTATTAGTAGTAAACATTTTCCTTCTTTATTGGACACTGGAAGATTTAGATACAAGGGTCTCCTCCATCCAAGCCCACCTCCATATTGTACAGAGTTAATGCTTGTTTTCTTTTGACTTTCTTGTGTGTTTCTGATTCATGTTTTCTTGCAGTGTTTTATGCCTCTTGCAAGCTTCTTTGATCCCCTTTGGGAATGAGGCAGGGTGTGACTACCGAGGTGCACTGCTTTTGTGCCTTGTGTGGCTAATCCTTCCAATTATCTTCTTAGGAAGTGGAAGCACAGTTGGAGGAAGTGAAGAAGAAATCAGAAAAGGAAATAAGGCAGCTGGAAGAAGAGAAATCAGCTCTAAATGTGCAGCTTCAAAGTTCTCTGCTCGAGGTAAACCCCCCGAACACCCCTTACCAAAAAAAACCTGGCACTTGGGGACGAGGTCTTGGCTCCTGGGCGTTTCTGGCTGAGATGAAGGAGCCTCCACTTCCTTACACCCCCGGAATAAAGAAGAGGGCGCTCAGCCAGGCGGGAGGCTGTCTCAGGGGGCATAAATTCAGCCGCAAGTAACAGAGAACCTGATTTATAGGTTGAAACAAAGAGGCCTTTAATGTCTCACATAAAAGAAGGAGGCAGCTAGTGTTGATTCTGTGGCAGAAAGATACCCAGATCGTCAGTCTGCCGTCTTTCCTGCTCAAGGGCTGCTTTATCACTTTTGTGGGCCTAAAGTATCTCTGTCTCACTGAGCCTTTATTTCACTTACAATGTGTGTGTGTGTGTGTGTGTGTGTTTTATGACAGCGTTGATAGAAAAATGAATGTAATTCAGGGTGTGTGTATGTGTTTTTTCTTCTGATCTTAAAAGAAGCTGAAACATTTTCATGGTCCCTCAAAAGTACTGGAGGTCAGCCACAATGGTGCAGCCCTGTAATCCCTGCTACTCGGAGTTCTTAAGTTTGAGGCCAACCTGGGCAACTGAGCAAGACCCTGTGTCAAAGTAAAAGTAAAAGGGCTGGGGATGTGGCTCAGTGGTGGAGCGCCCTTGGGTTCAATCCCCAGTACTACAATAAATAAAAAAAATGTTAAAGTATTGAAGAACTAGCATGAGAGGTTAGAGACAAGGTCATCAGAGACATTTTTAATCCTGATAAAACCAGAGACTGTGAAAAGCTTGTCTTCCTTTCCCTCCACCTTTTCGCATCTTCCAGAGGGGACCTGTGACCCCCACTGGACCCAGGGGCCCATGAATCCTGGTAGCGGTGCACCACAGCCTCTGAGGAACTACTTTTTCAGAGCTGGGGATTGAATCCCAGGCCTCACACATGTTAAGCAAGTGCTGTTCCATTGAGCTTCGTCCCTGGCCCTGGGGAACTTTTTAAAACACAGAAACCATGTGTGAAACAGTATCAGATGTCTGTGGAGGTGCATGAGGGGGCTGGGGCAGAGCTTGGATCAGTGGTTGTTTCTAGGAGGGTGAGAGGGTGGTGGATGAGGAAGACGTTAGAGGACCGCAGCTCTATTTGCAATGCTGTTTCTTTAGCTGAAGATTGAGCATGCAGGTATTGATTATATTTGTCTCCAACCTTTTTCCTATTTCTGAAATTATCATTAAAGACAAAAGCAATGAGCATTTCATGCCTGGTACTTAACCCATCAGGGGCTAGAGCTGGGTGTTGGTGAGAAGTCCCGCACTGGAGGCTTCTTTCCCAGCACAGGACAGGAGCCCATTTCTCTCCTTCCTCCCTCCTCCTGTTCCCCACTTCCTCCTCCTTCACCTTCTCCCTTCCAATTGAGCCATGCTGCCAACCTTCATATTGTACTGGAAATTCACCACACCTCCGGGAGCCGGCCAGTCTGAAAACAAACATTGCCCGGGGTGAGCAGCAGAAACAGTGACTCTTAGCCCCCAAAATCAGGCCCTTAGGTTGCCAAAAATGCAGATTACTAGGCAGCAGGGTATCATATGACATTAAGTTGCTAAATGTATAAATAAACGCCCCTATGGTGAGGGGCAGTTCCTTTCCTCTCATCAAGAGAGGTCCCCACCTGACCCTAGCTTTCGTCTCTTCTTTATTTTTCTCATCCTCTTGCGGTCCTTCACCCCGAGAACTTCAAGATCTGTGCGGTTTGCAGCCTTGTACCTGGACTGTTCTGCAGAATTTAAGGCAGTCTCATGTGTGTGTTTGAGGCCAGCCTAATTCTTCTTCTGATGTGGGATCCCTGGAGCATATCACAGAAATTTGGCTGTTCTTGTGACTACCTCTTAGAACCCCTCTTTAGAAATAAAAATCATTTCCCTTTGTGGAATACTTTCTGTAGTCAAAATACTGCTTAAGAACTTTTTATATAATGCCTCTAATCCCAGCACTTGGGAGGCTGAGACAGGAGCATCATTGTGAGTTTGAGACTAGTCTGGGCTACAAAGTGAGTTCAAGGCCAGCCTGAACTGCACAGTGAGATCCTGTCTCAAAAAATAAGGCCGGAGATTAAGTTCAGTGGCCTAAGCACCTGCTTGGCAGGCACAAGGTTGTAAGTTTGATTTCCCATACCAAAAAAACAAAACAAAACAAAACAAAAAAAACCTTTATATATATACATATATATATTCTTTTAATCTTTATAATGTGATACTTATTCTTATCTCTTAGTTTAGAAATGAGAAAAGTGAGTCAGAGAAAAAAGGTAAATCACAACCCCAAAGTCACACACAAGATAGAAAATCTGAGTTTCAAACCCAGGTAACGAGCCCCTAAGGACCCACCTTAGCCGCCACACTGGCACCGCCTCTTTTGGCCTCGCTGGTAGCTGGGGATCACTCAGGCTGAGCGACCACAGAGTACAACCAATGCCCAAGGGTCTGAACGCAGACAAAGTGCCTGGCTCCTGCTCTTTGACCTCACTTCCTATTGCCACGTTAGCGGTGCCCCTGTGTGCACACCCTCTCACCAGAGCTGGAGATGAAAGAGCCACCCACTGACCGCATCGTCTTCTCCCACCACTGCCCTTCTGACCTCCAGTCCCAACCTGCTCCATTGTCACATCCACTCATTTGTCAAGTTCTGCGGGTCCTCAGACCCAAGCCTGTCTCAGTGACTCTTCTCTCCACACCAGCATCTCGGACAAGAGTCTCAGGCTGGTTCACCTGGACTCTTACTTTACCTCCTTGCAGATGTGACATGAACAATAGCAGTTCGGGCACAGTGGCACATGCCTGTAGTCCTAGCTGCTCAGAAAGCTGAGGCAGGAGGATTGCTTGAGCCAGCAATTTTGAAACAAACCTTGGCAATACAGAAAGAGCTTAAAGACCATTGTACAGGACTCCGGAATAGTTCTGAAACCTTAACAAGATGCACTATAAAGAGATTTTAATGACCTTGAAACATTTCTTTCTCAAATACTCCTTGTGTAAAACCAAGAGGACATTCTGATGGCCTTGCTCTTCCTCTGTGATGTTACCTAGATTTTTGCGTGGTGTTTTCTCCCTGCATCTGAATTCTCCTGAGGGCAGCTAATTCCAGAACTGATGCTCTAAAACCTAAATCTGCTCAAGACATCACTCCTCCTTCCCTAAACTCTTTAACCTGGTGTTTTACGATTCAGACTTGACCTAACTCACCTCCATCACTCCCCAAGGCTCTGCCCTCTTCGTCCACTCCTTCACGCTGACCCCTCCCGTGCAGAACCTCTGTTCAGCTTTCACAGCCATCCTGCCTGCCCCCTCCCATTACCGCTGCTAGTCTTGCTGCCTGGAATCCACTCTTCCACCTTCACCACTGGCAGACTCCTACTTACCTTTCATTGCCCTGAAAGCTGCCTGGATTCTGGGAGCAAAGTTTGTTGCAACAAATTCTGTGCAGTTGCAATATTAGAATATTATAAAGTGCTTTAATCCGTGGCTGGCACAGGGTAAATATGCCATTAACAGCGCTATATTTTTGTCTGTACCTCCACAGAGTGTTGCTATGGTTATAAACCTGTGTCTGTCTCTCCCGCACAATGACAGGTCCTTCAAGACAAGGGACCATTTTTCTATCTTGCTGTCACCCTGTGCCTTCCCCTTCCCCTCCCTGTTCCCAGCTGCTGCATGACAAGTGTTAGATTTTTTACACGTATTTGTTAGCAATGCCTGCATTTCCTTCATGGTTATTGGCCTCATTCTTTCCAAGTCTGGAGGGGAAACGGTCTGTTCAATTGATAAGCTACAATTAGTTCACTAGTAACAACCATCATAATTAAAGCTTCGTACTTTAATAGTACCTCCCAGCTACACTTCCCTCAATTTATCTGTACAATTCTTAAATATTTTCATTTTCTTTGACAGATACTTTTTTCAAAAGAAATTGAGGAGTGTAATATTCCACTGCCTTAGGCATCTAATGAATATTGTGTGTTCTTTTCTCTGTTAAAACAGAAATTGATTGGCCTGCCAGGAATAGCATAAAAGCCGATGAAAGTCACCCTGCAGATCTATTATAGGTATATACATGTAAATATTTTAAAAGAAAGCGTAGAATAATATAAACCTGCTAAGCTCATCTTTTTCTGGAAAGACTCAGCAACTAGCTAATTAGGTGGTGGCTTTTCTAGAAGCACGCTCTGAATTTGTCTAATGGGACACTAGAACAGAGCAACCCAGGAGAATTGATTTTCAGATTGATGACCAGGTTCAGGAGGAAGGACTTTGTTTTATTGCTTAGTGCTTCTTGTCTTCTATTTTAGGTTTTAAGACTGGAAGAATTTATCCAGCAACATAAGGTACCTTCCCAAAGAGCTGAGGAAAGACCCCGGGAGTCGGACTGCCAGCCCCGCAGCATTCTGCAGAGCCAGGTAACCCTCTAAGCCTTTTCTGCCTTAATTACGGATATTTCTCATCTCTGTCTCAGCACTTCTCTGTCCCCGGTGACACACACTGATGTTAATGGGCTCCTTGACGTCCTCCCTCAGCACTGCCAAAGGCCTGGGGGAAAGAATCAGTACAAAATCCATTTGCAAAAACCATGAAGGAAATAGAGTTCTGAGTAATTATCCTCGTGACTTGAAAAAGAAAAGGGCATGTCAGATTAATCTTTCCTTCTCTGAGAGCTTGGACTGCCTGGCAGAAAGAAGGAGCCTTTGATCGTGACCGGCTTTACCCACTACAGTAAAAACAGCCCCCAGCAGCTCCCTGCACGCCCTGATCCTCACAGAGGCTCCTCCCTCACAGCCCTCTCACTTGGGCTGTCCTGTCCTTTCGGGGGTGTGGCTCAAGGTTGGACAGCAGCTGCTGTGTGTCCTGCTCTTGGTGAACTGTATTATTTTCCTAGGACCACCGTAATTGGTTCCCACATGGCCGTTGGCTTCAACAACAACATTATTGTCTCCCAGTCCTGGAGAGCCAGGTGTTGGCAGGGTTGCTTCCCTCCAGGGGCTCTGAGGGAAAACCTGTACCTTCCGTGCCTCTCCCCAGCTTCCGGTAGCAACGTCTGAGGCTTCTTGAGTTTCATAGGCGTCACGTCATCGCTGCCCATCATCACAGGCCTCCTCCTCCGTCTGTCTGGGTCTCCACGTTGCCTTCTTTGAAGCACATTAATCACTGGACTTATGGCAGAAAAAATCCAAGATGGCTTCCGCTTAACTGATTATGTCCCACAGACCCTGCTTCCAAATAAAGTTACCATCACAGGTACCAGGGCCCCAGCGTCCCTTCGTGGGGGACAGCTTGGCCCACAGCACGGGTGCAGCCTAGTGACTCTGTCAGCGTTCATTGCCTGCTGCCAGAGATACCAGTGAGTCCTGAGAAGTTGGTATCTGAGTACCCTGGCTTGAGTAACCCTGTTGATTCCTATTTTGATGACAAAAGTCATGTAAAAAAAAAAAATCCAGTGTCTTCAATTTTCTTTACTTTATTGCTGCCCCAAATTTCCAGTCAGTTTCAGACTCCAGGTGTGAAAGCACAACGTAGCTGAGTCTGATTCGTATGTGTCAACCTCGGAGTCTGTTTTTCACCCATTCCTGTGCACTTTAGTGTCCTTACAAACTGTCATTCCTCTGCTGGATGGCATTCTTCCAGGTGTCAAGCAGTGGTCCTGATGATGACCCTCATGCCATTCCCCCTCCCCCACTGGATGACGCCTACTGAACCACATATTCAACAGGGTAAAAAGGAGCCCAAAATCTAACAAACATGGATTTGAATAGCAGTTACCATTTGGATGGAAACTGGTCAGTAACAGAGCACAGTTCACATCTTCAGCTTTGTTGGAGTTTTGCAACAAACCTGTAGTGTACTCATTTTACAAAGGAAGAAACAAAGGGAGGTCATATTAACTAGGTGACTCTCATATGTCACAAGCAGGTGAGCAGCTGAGCCAGGACAGAACAGCTGGCTCTGTTCCCCCATCTCACTGTAAGAGTGTCACCGAGGAGCCTTCCAGATGGGAAAGACCAGCTGTGGACCTTGAGGTGAAGGAGAGCAGCCCAAGATACCCTGGCTTTTCTTCTGACACCAGGCCGAGCAGTCCCATTGCCCTGCGGAAGCCTGCAGGGGAAGCTGAAAGAGTAGAGACACTTTTTCAGCAGGGCTGGTCCCTCCTGACTGAAGCTGTCCCCAACCTATCTGAAGACTGCTGCCTGAGACACCTGTGGCTGTCTTCCTTCACTCTTAGTTTCTTAATAAGCAACCACAAGAGCTAGCATTCAAGAGAAGAATCTTGCCTCCAGGGACAGCTGATCTTTTCATGGGCTTCCTGCAAGATTTCCCCCCAAAAGCTGTTCCTCAGATATCCGAGTATTTGTCAGATCCTCAAAGTGACTGCAGCACGAGGATGGCTTGGAGTTGGCTGGGTCCTCCATTAAATTTAAACTAAGGTCGATAAGCTAGAGACTAACTACGAATGCAACTCAGAAAGACAGCTGCATTTTTAGGAGTGCCCATAAAAGCTCTAAGTATTTTCCAGGGCTTCTGAACAAGTCATTCATGAGCCAGTGCTGCCCCTGCAGCTCAGGGCTTCTCAGCCTCGGCACCTGGCTTTGGGTGAAAATAATTCTGTGGTGCAGGGCTGTGCATGCACTGTAGGATGTTTAGCAGCATCTATGGGCTCTGCTCTTCAAATGCTTGTTAGTCCCCTTCCTCCTGCCCCTGCCACACTAACAAAATGTCTCAAGAAAAAAAATGTCTCCAGACACTGCCAGAGGTCACCTGAGGGCAAAATTACCCTGAGTCAAGAACAACTACCACATTTTAAGTAGCACTTTCTGAGGAAGTCCAGAAAGCAAGTACATGTTTAGAACCATGAACTGACCCACCATGAAACTCAGCCCATTCTAACTCTTCTTAGTCTAGATCATTGTCCCTTGCTGAGCTTGTTTTCTAAGAAGTACAGATTTCTCCTACATAGAATAGCAGGAGGAACCTTAGCAAATACCAGTTCCATTAGATTCAACTCAATAATCATTCATCCCACAAGCATTTGTGGGGTACTTGGGATGTGCTGGCCTCAAGCCAGATATTAGAGTAGGGGTGTGCATGAACAAATAGCCTTAAAATGATGCAAATGTTTACTAATAGAAGTAAACATCTGGTGCTATGTTTTCTATTAGATTACTACTATGTGCTTTGCAAGTATTGGTTTGTTTTGTGTGGGGGGGGGGCGTTTTGTTTTGTTTTGTGTTTTGTCTTTTTGAGTCAAGGTTTTGCTGTGCAGTTCAGGCTGGCCTTAACTCACTTTGTAGCCCAGGCTGGCCTTGAACTCGTGGTGCTCCTCTTGCCTCAGCCTCTCAAACGCTGGGATTACAGGTGTGTGCCACCATGCTTGACTGCAGGTATTGTATCTTCCTTTTTTTTTTTTTTTTTTTTTTTGTACCACAGATTGAGCTCACAACCTTGCGCCTGCCAGGCAGGTGCTTAGGCCACTGAGGTAAATCCCCGGCCCTATTTTTTGAGACAGGATCTCACCATGCAGTTCAGTCTAGTCTTGAACTCACATTGTAGCCCAGGCTGGTCTCGAGCTCACAAGGATCCTTCTGCCTCAGTCTCCCAAGTGCTGGGATTAAAGGTTTGTGCCACCATGCCTGGCTTGTATCTTCTTTCTAATTCAGTTTTTTCCCAATGAATTAGCCAGGTATGCAGTAGGATTTAAAATGTGCATAAAGCTCACAGTAAAAAGCATCCATTTCCCCCATATTTCCTATCTCAGGAAAATTAGTTCTTTTGTTTTATCTCTTCTTATATATCTTTTCAGAACTATGCTGTGCATATGGAGGCATAATTATGAATATATTTTTTCCCACAAACAGCAGCATAATCTCCTGTGCTCTGCTTCTTTTAACTTAAATTTTTATAGCAGGCAGATTATGACACATGTGTACTTCCACATCAACTTCATTTTTTAAAAAAGGAACTAGCTCCATTCTTCTTTGTACAGAAAAGCCATAATATAATCTACCCCTTCGGGTAGATGGCATGGTTGTTTTTAATTTGGGTCTATTATAGATTATACTTCAGTGGATAGCAATGTAGAAGGAATAACGTAGTACAGTAGTTAAGCAGCTCACCAGCAAGCCAGATGTCTGGGTTCTTACTGCCTGGATAACCTTGGGCATATATTTAGCATCTCTTTTCTTCAACTTTCTCATCTGTGAAATAGGGATGATGCTACCACCAACATCAGAGGGCTTTCATGATGGCTAAATGAATTAATATATGGCCACTGTCACAATAATGACAGCTCTGAGCATGTGTCAGTAACTCATACTGCTGTAGAACTCCTGGGCTGGGGGCACGTGGGTTTTTAACTTTGATAGATGCCACCACCCTGGCTCCCCCAGGTGGTGTTCTGCCACGTACCCCACCAGCAGCACGTGTAAGTGCCTATTTCCATCCAACCTCTCCAACACCGAATTACAAAACTTCCTGAACTCTGCCAGTCAGAGATTCAGGATTTACTTCAAATATCTTTGGCAAGCTACTATGTGCCAATCCTGTGAGTATATGATTTGCCCCCACAGTGTAGCCAAACCTGCAATAACACAGGACAAAACAAGAGGAAGACATCATGCCAGGGGGGTCGGGGGCATGGACAACCTGCAGGGTGATCTGCTCAGGGGACAGGGACACCAGCCCAGGGGGTTAACTGACAATTAAATTCAGATCCTTAATTATCCTGCCAAAGCATTGCAACGAGTCAAGAGAGATAAAAATAATAATCCCAATTGAGAGAAAAATTTTCACTCATAAGCAGAGAGGGTTGTCAGACTTGGGTGTGGCTCTGTCCACACTAAATTTAGCTAGAACCTTTCTAAACCATTTGTCCTTCTGTCTTGTGTCCAGTCTCCTGCTTCTCTTACACTCATCCATCCTTCAGTTTCCAGAAGCCATTCCAGTCTTACTAATTCTGAAGGAAAACTTCTCTGGAAGACTCCTTTGGTACCTAGGCCACACTGGTCTGAGGCCAGGAAAGTGTTGAAGTTTTCATAGATGTGTCTGCCTGCACCATCTCCAGAAGGACAATGAGAGCCATGGTGGTTGTTATAGTGTGTTTGGATGGCCCCCCACCCCGCCCCTCTGCTCAAGTCTCATGTAATCATGGACACAGCTGAGTCTGGCGTTCGTGATTGGTTCACTGTCTGGTGCTGGGATTGGTGTTGTGAGTGCAGCACCTGCCCAGGGGTGGAGCCGGCATACAGCATAAGGGTGGGAAGAAAGTGTGTCTTCTCTCTCTTGTGTGGTTTGCACTTTGTTATTTGTGGTGGCCATGAATGGCTGGCCCTCAGTCACGCCACCCTGCCTTGCAGCCAGCTGAGTATGGACTGAAACCCCCAAGTACTGTAAGAAATAAACCTTGCCTTCCCTGATTTTGGGCGTCAGGTATTCTGTCTCAGCAGTGAGAGAAAAGTCACTAAGACAGTGGTGATTTTTATTCAAGTCACTTCATCCCTACAAGTATTTATGGGTGCTGTCACCACACAAGCTACAGGACTGGGTGTCCAAGTGAATGCTCTTGATTTGTAGAAGGCTCCAATAAAAATAAGAGAAATAAATATTTACTTAAATAATAACCTTCATGCTGAGTGCTACAATCATGTCAGGAACATTCTTGTGCAGACAATATGGGAGAGGGAGTTTTCTTCCCAGGTGGGTCCAGGATAGTTTTGCCAAAGAAAGACACCTGCTGACACTGAGCTTTGAGTATCACCTCACCAGGAAGAGTGATGCTGGCAGAAGGAGCATCACACAAGATCCCTGAGGCCCCATGGGAAGGAGGACAAGGGGGTACCTGGGCCTGAGAAGGGTCCCCTGCTCACTGGAGGGGCTGTGTGGTTCACTGGGCACATACCTGGAGGACCATATTGATCAAAGGTGTCAGCAGATAGGGATCACTAAGCTTTTATTTATTTAATTTAATTTTATTTTAAAGAGGGAAAAAACAAAACAAAACAATACAATGCAAGAAAAACAATAAAAAAAAAGATACAAATAAACAACAATAACAACCCCCCCCCAAATATAGGCTTTCAAAACAAGGTGGTAGGAACTTAATGAAGGTTGTTATTTTGCATAGTTATCTTCAAAGGAATTACTCAGATTACTAGATATAGACATGCAAAATTGATCTAATCTATGAGTGTTAACTGTTTTGTTCCAAGAACTAATAGAATTAGTAGTACAATCATCTTAGCTATCTTAAGTGTATATATACAGATTTATATCATTTTTCTTGTCCCTTCCTTCTTTTCTCCTTTTCACCATCTGAGTTATTTTTCCTGTTTGAGCAGTTTCTTACCCTTTCACAGTATTTACTGAAGATTTTGGAACTTATTTACTCTTTCAGTTACTAAGCTTTTATTTATTTTTTATTTTTATTTTTATTTTTTTGGTACTGAGGATTGAACTCATAACCTTGCACTTGCCAGGCAGCAGTTACTAAGTTTTTAAACAACAGATTTCTCAAGTAGCCTCAGGCCATTAACAGCTGGCATCCTCTGCATGGTGCTGGTTGAAATGTATCTTTTGGATCTAGAGTGCCCTCCAAAGGCCAGTGAGTTCATGGCTTGATCCTTGGTTTAGAACTGCTGGGAACTGGTGGAAATTTTACTAGGTAGGGCCTCAGGGGAGAAAGGTAGGTCGTTGGGGACTTATGCTTGAAGAGGATTTAGAGACCCCAATACCTCTCTTCCTCTCTCTTCATTTCGAAACCACTGTCAGGTAAGCAGCTTCTTCTGAAATGCGCTCCTGCCATGATATACTGTGCTGCCATAGACCCAAAGCAATAGGACCAAGCAACCATGGACTGAAAGCCCCAAAACTCTGAGCCAAAATAAACCTTTTATCCATTTAAGTTGATTTTTCTCAGATATTTGTTACAGCAGCAAAAAACTAACACATGAGGGGTCTGACCTGGAACAGGCAGACTGCACTTCCTTTCCTGGCAGTAGGTGTTAGGCCAAAAATCTCTGCAGCCCTGGAAGACAGCGGGAAGCAGGCCAGCAGCTTCTGTCTGAGTGTCAGAGGATAGGTTCTGCCCCAGCCCTGCCCTAGGCCTGCTCAAGGCCCTCAGGCAAGTCAAGCCCTCATTACTCATAGCGGTAAACACGTGTAAGGTCCTGACCATGTGCCAAGCACATAATGTTTTACATAGTTCCACAACAACCCTGGGAGGTAAATACTAGTATCATCTTCATTTTACAGACAAGGAAACTAAGGCCTGAAAAGTGGCAGGAGGACCCATGCTCTGAGTCATGATGCTGTCCTGCTTCTGGTTAGGAAAGTCATAGTGAGAATCTCTCCCCTCCTCCTTCCCCAGAGACTCGAGGTAATGAAAGAAGAAATCATGTGATGGCACTTCTCCAAACCATTAAAGATCCTCTCTGTGTAAGGTGACTTTACAGTATCTATTACAGTTCCCTGTAATTACTTTAGCAAAACTCTGATACATTAGGTGTTCTATTTTAAGGTGTATAAAATGCCACCTTTGAAAGACTGTCAACTCAACTTGAAGATGACTTTGAATATTCCCTTTCAGTAGATTTCCTGGTCGTGGGTGTTTCTTTAAAATAGAAAGAAGCAGTCCAGATGAGGTTAAATGGAAGACGGAGACTAATGTGAACACAGATTTAAAACAACCTGCCATTAGCTTGGGAGGAGCTGGAAGAGACTTGCAGTGGTTTGGAGAAGCAGGACTATTTATTTTGCTGTGCATGCTGTTATGCTCAGGCCATTTTCCCACTAGAGAGAGTCCTGGGCAGAACTGGATCAGAACGATGCCTGATGGAGTTGGCCCTGCTAGATGGTTAGTACCAAACAGATAACCAAAAATAAAAAATAAAGTTAAAAAAAAAAGAATGCACAACTGAAACAGAATTACTGAGCTTCAAAGTGCTCATGCAGCCAACTGTTTATTCATCTCCGTGGCTAAGTTCATTTGTGAAGCAGCCACATGATGCCTACGTACCTGCTGAATGATGTATTTTGACCTGAAATACCAGGCACATAAAGCCAAAAAAAAAGGCGCAATTTTTTTTTCTTATTTACAAAATAACTGTTACAATTGTCAGGTCACCCATCTTATCCCCCAGCCCCCACTCAATGAACCATAAATTGGTTGAGACCAAGAACTATGTCTTACTAATCATCATCCTTACAGCACCTAACACAATTTGCATGCCACAAATGTTTAGCATCTCCTTTTGCATAAACTGGTGCGTGACCTAACAACTAAATGAGTGGAGCAAAGGGTACCATATTGAATTTGAGTAATTGAAAGGTTAGGTAAGAAACTCCAAAAATGAGCCTTTAGAGAGACGATGATTTAGATCACCGGGGTCTTTTTCTTTTCACTTGGCGGAAGCAAGGGGCAGTGATTGCCTGCTACAAGGAAATACCTGCGGCAGGCTAATTGAATAAATGGAAGAGCTTTATCTAGTTCTCAGTTTGAGGCACTGAAAGTCCAAACAGGGTGGCTCAGACTCTGGTGAGGACTGTGTGACAGATTTCCGTCTTTATGTGCAGGAGACAGAAGTCACATTGTGAAACAGGAAGCCAGAGAGAGACTTGGGGATTCGGCTCAGACTTGGATAAGAACTCACTTTTTCAAAAGCTCACTTTAGAAAATCAGTGTTCCCTTTTGAGAGCCACACCCCCACTGACCTGAGAGCCCCCTGCTAGCTCCCAGTTTCTGAAGGCTCTAGTAGCTCCTGCACTGCCTCACAGGAGACCAAGCCCTTAACACAGAGACCCTGGGGGGCAAAGCATGCGTGAACCACAGCGGTGCGCCTGTCTGTGGTAACTGAGCTGGGAACAAGTGAGCAGAAAGAGAACGGATTAAGGAGTTCATTTCCTTGTTCAAGTGGCCGAAATTCAATCACCTTCACTTCTCAGGTTGATTTTCTTTGTTTGGTTGGTTTTCTTAATTTTACTCTGGTAGGATGAGATCTACACTCTTAGCTTAGTTTTTAAGTACACAGTGCATTGTTTACTTGAGTTACAGTGCTGTAAGCAGGTCTCTAGGTATTCATCTTGTCTGACTGAAACTTCATGCCCTTTGACAGGAACAGCCTCTTCCATCTCACCCCAGCCCCTGGAAATTGTCATTCCTTTCTTTGATTCTATGGATTTGATAACATTAGATACCTAATATAAATGGAACGATACACTATTTGTCTTTCTATGACTAGCTTTCGTCACTAAGCATAATATCCTCAAGGTTCATCCCTGTATTTCCCATTGTTATGGTTTATGTTCCTGTGTCCCCACCAAGTCTCATGTAATCATGGATGCAGCTTAGTCTAGCATCTGTGATTGGTTTGTTGTCTGGCACTGGGATTGATGGTGTGAGTGCTGCACCCACCCAGGCATGGAGCCAACATACAGTGTAAGGGAGGGAAGAAGGCAGGTCTTCTCTCTCTTGCTAGTTTGCACCTTGCTGTTTTGTGGCCACCATGAATGGCTGCTCTGCCCCGCCATGCTGCCTTGGAGCCAACTGAGTATGGACTGAAACCTGCAAGAACTGTAAGAAATAAACCTTTCCTTCCCTAATTTTGGGGATGAGGTATTTTGTCTCAGCAATAAGAGAAAAGTAACTAAGACACCTGTATTGCAGAATTTCCTATTTTTTAAAAGAGACATAGTAGTTTGCTGTGTGTATAGCCACATATTCTTAATCCATTCAACAGCTGATGGACACTTAAATTGTTTCCACATCTTGCCTACTGTGACCAGTGCTGCAGTGAGCATAAGAATGCAAGTATATCTTTGAAATCCTGATTTTGATTCTTTTGGATAAATGATATGGCTGGATTATATGGTAGTTTTCTTTTTAATTTTTTGAGGAACCTCCATACCATTTTCTTATTGGTTGTGTTATTTCAAATTCTCGTTCATCGTGTGCAAGCATTCCAATTTTTCCACATCTTCACATTACTTTTTTTAAATAATAGTCACCCTGACAGATGAGCTGATATCACTGTAGTTCTAATTACATGTCCCTAGTAATTAGTGATGTTGAGTACCTTTTTATGTACCTGTCACTCATTTGTGTTTTCAAACCATATGTATTACAAGAGAGTAATACACAAATATGAAACTCCTACAATAGTAAAACTCCATCAACGGTAAAAAAAAAAAAAAAAAAAAAAAAAAACCCTAATAAACCAGCTTAAAATAGGCTTAGGGCTTGAACAGACATTTTCTCAAAGAAAGCATAAGTTGACAATTTGATTATAATGTGTCTCACACAGATTTCTTTTTTTTTTTTTTTTTTTGCGGCACCGGGGGATTGAACTCACAACCTCGCGCCTGCCAGGGCAGGCACTTAAGGCACTGAACCAAACTCCTGGCCCTGGTTTTTTGAGGCAGGGTCGCACTATGTAGCTCAGGCCAGCCTTGCGCTCACGTTGTAGCCCAAGCCGGCCTCGAACTCACAACACTCCACCTACCTCAGCCTCCCGAGTGCTGGGATTAAAGGCGTGCACCACCAAGCCCGGCTTCACACAGATTTCTTTGGCTTCACTTTGTTTAGCATCCTTTGGCATCTCAGATTCCCCAGACTTGGGAACTTTTCAACCCTTATTTCTTTGAGTGCCCTTTTACCTTTTGTATCTCTCTTCCTTCTGGAACTCCCATATGTCTAGCTAGGTCTTCTTCATGAGGTCTTATAATTCTCTTAAGCTTTCTTCACTTATTCTTTTTCTTATTTTTGCCTCTGACTGAATTATTGCCAGTGACCCATCTTTGAATTCACTGATCTTTTCTTCTAATTGGTTGTTTTCTGCTGGACCCTGTAATAAATTTTCATTTAAATTATTGTGCTCTTCCACTCCATGATATGTTTGGTACTCTTTTTATGTATGTGTTTTCTACCTCTTTGTTGAATTTCTCACTGTGTTAGTACATTGTTCTTTTGATCTCAGTAAATATCAGTTATTTTTAGTTCTCTGTCAGGTAAGCCATGTGACTGTTTCATTAAGCTCACTGTTATGGTTTGTGCCTGGATGCCCTCCCCTCCCCCACAGAGCCTCATGCAGTCTTAGACTTTTTTGGAGGGGGGTGAATCTAGAGTTTGTGACTGATTCAAGGTCCATTGCTGGGATTAAGAGTGTGAGTGCTACACCACCCTAGGGCAGGTAGCCTGCATACAATATAAGGGATGGAAAAGGTCTCTCTCTCTTCTCTTTTTCTCTTTACCCACTGCCATGAGCTGTTGCCCCTCTGCCATGTGCCACTCTTCCTGGAAGCCAGCCGATTTTGGACTGAAACCTCTGCAAACTGTGAGCTATATAAACCTCTCCTCCTTTAACTTTGGGTATTTGGTATTTTGTCTCAGCAATGAGAAAAGTAACTAAGACAGTCACTTTCTAGAGGTCCATCTTTTCTTTTGTTCAGAGCATCTTTCCCTAATATTTACTTTGCTTGACTCTCTAGACTGAGTAGACCTCTCCTAGTCCTCACAACCTGCCCTTGTGTCAGAGAATTCCCTGTTGGTCACCAACCGTTTATCTCCCAGAGAGAAGCAAGTGGATTGGGTGTTTTTTTGGTCACCCTGTGTTGAGTCAGGAAAAGCTGTGATGTCCATTCTTCCCCAGGAGGCTGGACCGTGACAGACCTATCAGAGCTCTGTGAGTACCCAGACAGAAGCCAGTTCCCTGGGAAGACCCTGGGAAGACTTGGGGCACTAGGCATGCAAACTAACCTCACCCCACTCCTGGGCGAAGCTGGGAGCAGGAGGGTCTCTTCCTGATCACAGGTTGCACCAGCGGGAGCAGCATCTCTGGCGAGAGGGTTCTGAGGCCTTCCTATCAGCTTTGGTGAGTGGTTTCACTTTCTTCTGGGACATAGGAACTCTCTGATTTTTTTCTTATTTTTCACATAAGGAATTTGTTCATGAACTGCTACTAAATCAGTGTTTTATGGGGGCAGAGAGAATCCAGGGCTTCCTTTCACCATATTCTTAGTGCCATTCTTCTTGTCTTCTTTGTGTGTGTGCAGAGGAGTTGGGTTCACTAGTGCATGTTGATCCAGGGACTCACGCATACTAAGCAAATTCTCTACCCCTGACTTGCCTTTTTATGTTTTTATCTTGAGACAGAATCTTGCTAAATTGCCCAGATTGGACTCCAGCTTGTGATCCTCCTGCCTCAGCCTCCTGGGTAGCTGGGATTACAGGCTGGTGTTATCAGACCTGACTTTCTGGTTGATTTGAGTTTCTGTGTTGCAGAGATTTCTTAGCAGCAGGTTTGCACGGCACAGTTTTAACTCACATTCAGTTAAGCCCTGATGCTAGCCTCAGGGAATCATGTCAGTGTGGCGTATCCAGGTGCCACCGCAATGACGCAGAATGACACAGGAGTTCAGAGAACATAGGGGTCTACTCATCAGGCCACCCTGCCCTGGCCACATGACCTGAGCCATGTCACTGCACATGTCCAGTCATGGGTCCCCATCTGTAAGTCAGAGGTGACTGTCCCCTTCTTGGCTACCTCACAGAGTCCAAGGCATTCATGAGACTGTGTAGAAACAGGCAAATGTGAAAATGTGACACAGCTGCCAGCCAGTGTCATGATCCAGTGTGTCCCCTCTTTTAGGCCATTTCTGCTTCTGGGCTCCTGCCCAGGCCTCCTTTAATTATAGCAGTGGTCAGTAAAGCAGCCCAGAAATTACACCCTGAAGCTTCCCTGCACAGTCTCATGGCAGCTTAGAGTGCATTTGGAATTCTTTTTCATCTTTGTTCTTCTGTGAGCTCCTTGTCCACTACTTGTGTTGCCCTAAATTCTTCCTTTCTTGATTAGGCCTGCCGGAAGTTTTCACAGAGCCAGTTTTCAGCCTGGTGGGTCAGATTTACTTCTTCTATGTCATTTATTTTGTCTTATCGCCCTCTAATTTTGTTGCAGTGTCCACAGTCAGCACAGTGTGTAGATTACCAACACTTTGAATTCTGTTAGATTTGCTTTGTAGCTTTATTTGGAGTCAATTTTTAAAATATTGTCTATGTGATAGAAAGAAAGCATAAGTCCTCTCAGTTTGGTCTTTAAAGCTCATGCCTTTCAATTCTTGGTCTGCAATATATTCACAGTATGACCTTAGGCAGATAGTATGTCCTCTCCTGCCTCAGTTCATCACTTATAAAATGGGAAGATAGTACCCATCTCAGAGTTGAGGGCCTGGTATGTATCAAGCACTACATAAATGTTAGAAGTTAGTAGTTTCTTTTTTAGCTATTAGGTCTCATTTATTAATCTTGTATTTCAGATCATCCTTATCCTAGTTCATTTTGTCTACCAAATGTATCAGTTTGGGAGAGGTGTGTATTAAAATCTCCCATATAATAATAAAGTCTCTCATTTCCCCCTACAGTTCTGAACATTTCACCTTGTTTTCAGACTATATCATTCGATGCCAACAGGGTCACTATTAGAGTATTGGGGCAAAAGATACTTTTTTTAAAAATTTAATTTTAAAGGGAATAAACAATAATAAAACGAATTGAAACAGTGATGACAGTAGGAAATCTACAATAGTCACTCTATTGCATATTGTTGTCCTCTAAATGGTTGCTCGGCTGTAAGCTTACAAAGTCAATCAAACGATACATTTCCTCTGAATCAGTTGATTGGCTCATGGGGAAGTGGGTGGGGCTGTTCTTCTCTCCCCAGCCCATGATCTGACTGTCTTACAGGCGGGGGCTTTGCTTCCTTCCTGGGTCTTCTTGGTCCGCAATCCCCAAGCTTTTTATCAAGCTAGGTTTACATGTTGAATTTAGCCAGTTCATATCTGTTGTGATTATTGATATTAGAATTGTTTTTGTCAATATATTGTGTGCTTTCTAAATTATTAACATTTCTTTTTAACCAAGTTCAAAACCTGGACCTAATGAGTTACACATCGCATAGTGTTGATATTGTAGCACCTGTGCTATTCTGAATTTTGTTGTGTCACATTCACCATGTGCTTTTCCCAGATTTACACAGAACATGTATTTGATATGTATCACATGCAGGTGATACATAAAGCTGTTCCGCCTAGGCTATAATGTTTGCTTCTGGGTTTTGTGAGAACTGGCAATCATGAGACATTTTTAATGCCCCAAATACTTGAAACTTGAGGGCAAAGACGGGCTTCTAGTCTCATGTCTCCATGGACATTGTGACTTTTCTAGTTACATCATTATTTTGAACCAAACTTGTGGACCTCGTGTGACTGATAGGCATCAACTTCTGGACTTCAGTTTCCAGTTGGATAAAGAGAAGATTTGGGCTATGAAAAAACAGCTGTGCTAAAGTGGCTTGATTACTGACTGTTGGATTTGTAAGATTTTAAACTATGTCTGACAGTACTTTAACATTCTTTTAGTCTAGGGAGAAAGAAAGCAAATGCACCTGTGACTCCTACAAGTCAGATGCACTTGTGTCTGTTCCATTTACTGCTATGTTCTAAGCATGGTGCTTGACAGAACCAATGATCAACAAATGCTTATGAAATTTTGAGACCACAGAATACTGTTATGGAAATTCCAGGAGCAGAGAATGTAACCACAGTGCAAGAGAATGTGAAGTCTTCTCGAGAAAGTGACAGCTGAATAGGACCTTGAAGGATAGGTAGATTTGGTGCATAGTTAGGTTTGATCAGAGAAACAAATGCTAGGAATGAAATAGGAAATGAGGTTGATTTAGGAACTGGTATAATTGTAGGAGCCAGATAAAAAGTTTATATTCAGTTATTGCTCCTTTGAGGGAAGAGAGAGAGAGAGCGATAAGAGAAGAGAAGAGAAGAGAAGAGAAGAGAAGAGAAGAGAAGAGAAGAGAAGAGAGAGAGATTGAGAGAAAAGACCAGTGCTTTGCTTCTATCTTGCCGAGCCACGTGGCCCAGGAGCATGCAGGGCGTGTGTCCTGTGGGCCACACACTGTCCTAGGCTTCAGGGAAACAGGTGGGCAGAGCAGAGTCCCTGATCTCATGGAGTTAACCTTCCAGCGATGGAAACAGAGGATTAAAAAGTAGACAAAGTCAGGCTGGCCTTATACTTTTGGAAAAAGCAGAACAAATGTAAAGGGCGGTATTTTAGAAAAGGCAGTCAGGAAACAACAATCCCACAGGATATTAAATTGGGTACTCCTTATGTACCTAGTATGAAAGGGGTGTTTAATGGCATGAGATTGGATGACTGGATGAGATTCTAGGGAGAGAAACAGAATCGTCCAATACCTGAGGTCTAGAGTAGAAGCAGAGGAGGCTTTGGCAGAGGGAACCGAGGAGGAATAGCTGATACCAGGTGGGACAGAGGACACCTAAGAGAAAGGGCTGTGTGAAGAAGAAGGGATCAGATTGTTCCAACTCTGCTGAGGGGCCCAGTTAGCGGAGGCTGGAGAACTCGCTATTGTGCTTGGCAGCGTAGGCATTACCCCTTCCCTTAACATCGTGTCCTTTCACAGGCGTTACAGTACGTGAAAAAGCACCAAAGTAGTTTTGCTCCAGGACAAGGCAGGCTAGGATCCCAGGAATACCCCCTCCATCTCAGCTCTGCCCCTTCCCATCTCCGGGCCCTGAGCCCCCTCCCAGAGCCTCAAGAACACACTCTGAAACTGCAGATGTAAGTGACCTCTCTGTTTTAGTCAGTGAGCTGTTCCAGAAAAGTCAAGACCCTGGCTCAAGACCATGCAAGTAGTTACAAAAATCCCAGATTGCTCTTAGTCTTTATTCAATACTTGGCGACAAACAAATCTGTTTCCAGTTTGTCTTATCATACTGTTTTCTGTGGGGGTTACCACGACAAGGAGGAAAATCAAAATAAAAAAGTCTCTTTCACCTTTTTGGCTCTGTGGAAAGGAGACAGTGATAATACAAGCACATGCAATTGGATTGTTACTTAATCACTTGCATATTCTCATCCCATATCCCGTTTCTCAGTGCTGCTGGTCATTGGGCAAGATCCATGCTTTCTTGTCCTATGTAATAAGATGGTGCACACTACAGCCTATAAAATGGTATCATCATCATCATCATCATCACCGCAGTTGCTCACACTTACCGCTGGCTGTGTCCCAGTACTGATCTCTAACCCTCACCCAAGTCCCATGACAAGTCAGGCTCATCCAGGACCAGTTTCTGCTTGTCTCACACAGGATCTGTTACGGTTGATATTCCTATGGCGTCACCAAGTCTCATGTAATCATGGCATGGACGCGACTGAGTCTAGCATTTGTGATTGGCTTGTTGTCTGGCGCTGGGATTGGTGATGTGAGTGGTCCCAGGGGTGGAGCCAACATACCATGTAAGGGCAGGAAGAAGGCGTGTCTCTCTCTTTTGCTGGTCTGCACCTTGTGGTTTGCTGCAGCCATGAATGGACGCTGCCTTGGAATCAGCTGAGTATGGACTGAAACCCCCAAGAACTGGAAGGAATAAACCTTTCCTTCCCTAATTTGGGTGTGAGGTATTTTGACTTGACAATGAGAGAAAAGTAACTAAGACTGATCGTATCATGAAGTAATTGAGTTCAAATCCCAGGGTAAGACTGCTTGATTGCATAGCCAGGTTCTACTCCTTGCTGGTGCTGGGACCCTGGGAAAGTTACTTAATCTTTCCAGGTTTTATTTTCACCAGTCATGTGAATTGCTTTACAGACAGAAAATGAGAACACAAGGCTAAGAGCTGACACTGGTCACAAACCAGTCACTTCACCCTCCCAGCCCTCATCAGCCCAGCCTGTGGTCTCGGGGATCTTCTCCTCTGCTCTCCGGTTTGAAGGAGCCAGGTGGGATGAGGGAACTGTGCTTGATCTTGCGTTGCCATTGTTCTTGCTTTAGGATCCATGCTCCAAGATGAAGGAACCTTCTCCAACACTGCCCAGAGAAGAATATCAAGACAAGTCAGCAGCTGAAGAAGGAACCAGCAGTGATGAAGAAGAAAGGTATGAGCAGCAGGCAGCAGCCTTTTCGGGGCTTTGATGGATGAGGGCTCAGATTTTGAAGGCTGCATTCATTCATTCATTCATTTCTCCAATATTTATCACTGCCCTTTGCATCCTGCTGAGGGAGGAAACACACATATCTTGTACCTCTTCTGCACAGCTGCGGGGTTGGCATAAACTTATGTAATTGTTCCCCAATCCAAGGAGGTCCTTTGATAGTTTAAGAACCTGGAGCTTAAAGACATTAATAATCTGGCCCAAGATTCTGGACTGGTCCAAAACTGTTGGTTCTGTAGTTAGCTGACATGTGAGAGCTTTGTCACCCAGTGAAAAATCTCCACCTGTATCACCTGTATTAGTGTTGCTGCTGTAGGAAGCATCTTTAAAAATAGTAGTGATTTTAAGCTCATGGACGAACTACTTTGTGCTCTCGGCTTGGACAGGCTGGCTGGGCTGGGCTGTGCTTCCGGCTACTTGGCTCCTGGTCAAAGGTCAGGTGTTACCGCTCTGCCAGGAACTGGAGCTCAAGTTTGTTCCCCGTGCCTTGGCATTCTGGGACACCGGCTGAGGGATTAGCCCCTACCTGGGGTGTGCTGTGGTCATCATAAGGCAGAGAAGCTCAGCAGCACCGATGGAGACTTGCCGTGCCTCTTACAGCTCGCTGCATTCACAACTGCACTCTAATTAACACCCACGTCACATGGCCGGACAAGTCATGGGACCCAAGCTGATATCGATGGGCAGAGAATAATATGCTCTCTGCGTTTTTAGTCAGCAGGGCTGCTTCAGTAAAGGAGCACAGACACAACTTTCAGCCCTGTTTTACTAAGCACCCACTAAAATAAGTGTCTGGTAGTTCCTGTGAATCCTGTGCAATTATGCCTAGAGTGTCTGTGTCAGGTTGCTTTTAGAAAGACCAGTGAGATGTACCTCACCCCACTAGCTACTCTGGAGCTCTTCCCTCCCCTGCAGAGTGGCCAATGGTACCAGGCTGGCCATGGGCTTCCTAGTCCTAGGATCTTTGGTGACAGTGACCTCTTTATCTTCAAAGGACCACAGTGTCTCTCAAGGAGGAAAGCGACCCACAGCCTCCTCTGGGCTCCTTGTTGAAGGAGAAGGTGCCCAAGATCCAGTGTCTACAGGAGGACTGGCAAAGCCAGAAGGCCCGGCTACAAGCCCAGGTAGAAGGGCGAGCCCGGTGGGGATGTGCCTTGCAGGGGGAGAGACCCCCACCCTCCCTGCGGAGCTCAGCTGGGGGAGGGCCTCAGGGCTGCAGGGCAAGGTGGGAGTCCTGGGTTTGTGTCTTGATTCAAATCCTGCTGTGCCACCAAACACCACCCTGAGCCATTGATGTTACATCAGTGAACACGCCAGATAAAACTCCTTGTATTTCATATGTTAGGAGTGTGTGTGTGTGTGCGTGTGTGTAAGGGCATGTATGCCAAAGGGGTGGGAATGGACGATCCACAGCTGGCCCTTGGTACCCTTGGTTTCTGCAGCTGTGGATTTACCACCTACAGATGGAAAATATTTGGGGGGAGAGCATTTGCTAGCATTTGCATTGCATTAGATGTAAGTAATGCAGAGACATATACAGGAGAACGCATGTGGGTTGTATGCAGATCTTACCCCATTTCACGTGGTGCCCAGGGGCACTGACAGAGGCGGGAGTGGGGGAGAAGGGGTGGGGAGTGGTTCTGTATTTTAGCAGCGGTGAGAACAGAGCAAATATCAGAAGTAAGAAATGTGAGCCACAGCAGTCAGGGCTTCAGAGCAGGGTGGCGGGGACAAGGCCTTGGGGAAGGGCGCAGGAGGGCGTGGCACCAGATGGACCCATCAGGACTCTAAGGAAGGGAGATTTGAGCGGGACACCGAAGCGGGTGCGGCTCTGTGACTCTCCTGGGGTACGCTGGTCCCCTGTTGCGTCGCGGCCCGTCGACCCCTCCTTCACTGCACTCTCGGGTCTAGCTGGGGAGATCTCTGGCCTCCCCGGGTCTCCGAGCTTGCAGCTTGCGGCCCTGCGCCTCCCACCCCACCCCCGCCCCGCCCCGCCCCGGCAGGTGTCGCAGCTGCAGAGGGCCCTGGAGCAGCGCGCCAGCGCCCACCGCGCGGACCTGCAGGAGCTCAGGCAGCTGTCGGAGCAGGAGCGCGAGCAGCTGCGGCGCGAGCTCCAGGACGGCCTGCAGCAGGGCCAGGCGGCCCGGGCGCAGCTCGAAGCGGCGCACCAGCGAGCCCTGCGTGCACTCGACAAGGCCAAAGCCCAGGAGCTCAAGGTAGGGGACGCCCGGCCAGGGCCAACCCGAGCCGGACACCTCGCAATCATCACACAAGATCAGGTCCTCATCTCGCTTTTCGACACCAGAAATGAGGCTCAGAGAGACCCAGTAGCTCGGTGAAGGTCACACAGCTAGTAAGGGGAAAAGCTGGGAAATGGATTTCTTGGACTGCCGCGCCCAGGGTGACGAAGGAATAATCGTGTCCCTGGCCTTGGCGTTGTCGTCCACCGCCGACGATACTGGGCTTCAGGCTCAGCCCGGCAGCTAAAAGCAAGGAGAGCAGCACCCAGGTGAGAAAGACCAGCTCCCCGGCGGCGCTTCCAAAGGGTTTGGGGAGCCGCCACCCGGCGCCGATTCCCACCACGATACTGAAACCTCTGCCTCGAAAATGCTGGGGCTACAGCGTGGACCCCGCTGGTAACTGGCTGGCGGCAGCCCTCACCTCCAACCCACAGTTTGCCACGAAATAGCTCACTCTTAGCGCTGGCACAGCGCTCTGGTAAAGGGATGGCCTTTGGAAATACTCAAGTTACAGCATTCTGTTTTTAGTAGTGGTTTTTACATTTAGAAAGGAGAGTCCTTCTCCATCGCTGAAAACATCAAATCCTAGGAAAGGTAGCACCCCTAACCCCCCTTCGCGTTTCTGTTACATTCCCATCACAGACTGGTTGTTTAGACCAGTTTTGATGTTTTATTTTCATACCGAAAACCAGTCAACTTTGCATTCGCCTCGAAGTGCGTCGATGCTTCGCGGCGAGCTGCACCTTTTCGCCCCTGAACGGGACATGGTCCGGCGCCCCTGCCTGGCGCCGGGGGAGCGTCTCCCTGGGGTCCCCGAAGCAATACGGGGAAAGGAAAGGACCCGGGGGGCCGGGGCAGGGGCAGCT
>RJWM01013386.1:0-43044 GCA_004363535.1 Dasyprocta punctata
CAGGGCAAAGGTGCTACTGTCTACCATCTTCTTCGTTGTAGTTTATCTTTTCACTGTCTCTGTGGGTTTCAATTTGCACTTCCGATTCTTCTTGGGTCCAGGGACCCACTTCCTTCCTTCCTGTCTTCCTCACCATGCTATATTCTTGTGTCTGGATGGTGACCTCAGAGGCTGTTTTCTCTGCTGTTTACTTCTCTGCCATCTTCCCGGAAGTCTTTGGTGTGTGTGTTGTGGGGGTAGTGTGAGCCAGGTGACCATGATGCCCACAAGGTCAAGGAATGCGTGTATGTGAATGTTGGATTGTTCCCTGCCTTTCCCACGGGTCATGGTTGGTCAGTGATTTTCTCCCTAGGACTCTAGTCATTCGAGCAGCTTCAGTTTCTGTCCTCCTTTCTGTGCACTAAGTCGCTACTTTCTCTGCTTTACAGCCATGGGTTTGTGAGGTGCCCCTGCTCCAGAGGCCCCTCTGTCCATACACCCCAGTCTGTGGCAACCATCCAAGCCACGGTACATCTCTACTCATGTTGGTGGGTGGGCAGGGAAAGCAAATAGATCACTGAGTTCTGTGCTGAATGCAGGCAGCAAGGTGGAGGCTTAAGCAGGCTGTTGGACTTAATGCCAGCACTCTGAGATCCAGCCCCCTCTCAAAGTCACACACGCGTGGCCTCGCTTCTCACCGCAGAAGTCCTTCCCAGCCTGGGCTTACACTTTTCAGGGGTTTCTGTCTAGCCTGCGCTCTTCCCACAGCTTTCTTGTGACCATCCCCTGCCCTGTCACTGTGATACTTCAAAAACACTGGATGTGATCGCTCTGTGGCTCAGTCTTAAATACCTAACAGCGTCCCACAAAGGCTCCAATTAAACCCTCTCAAATATGGGGACACTGCATTGGGTTTTCTTCCCAACTCTAGCCTGCCTTGTAGAAGAGTCACTTTTGGAGTAAAGCCACATGCTACATTTGCAGTTCACAATGGCTGTGGGCCTTCCTTGAGCTGGTGCTGCGAGCTTGGTGTGTTGTTTTTCCCTGGCGCTGCTGACCTGCTGGGCTTATTTTGTGTTAGCAGAGACAGGTCCCCCTCCCGGGAGTCAGGGCGAACTTTCCATACGGCTTTGTTCTCTGCTTTGCGTCTGCTCCATTTCTCCAGCTTCTCCGTGGTTCCTGGTTTTCCTGTCCGCTCCTCCCATTTTTGAGATCGACTTCTTGTCTTCTCTTCACCAAGTCATTTTCAAGGTGTCTTGATTACAGGTCCTGGAGAGGGTGTATTTCGCCACTGATCTTTACTTCACCATTTTTAATCGCCTCTCCTTTTACCGTCTTAGCGGGGGTGTTTTAGGTTTTTCGAGACAAGGTTTCACTGTGCAGTCCAGGGTGGTCCTGACCATGTAGCACAGGCCGCCCCCACTCTTGAGCGCTGGGATTACAGCCGTGCACCACTGCAGTGGGGGCCTTTTCAAGCACGAAAGTTTTTAATTTCAGTGATGTCTAATTTATCTTTCTGGTTGCTTGTATGTTTCATGTCACATGTGAGAAACCATTTGCTAGTCCAAGTCATGAAGATGAACTCTTACATTGTCTCCTGGGAATTGTATTGTTTTACCTCCTTATTTAAGTAAACGACCCATTTTGATTTATTTTCGTTAAAAGGTTCTGCTAGAAGGGCCGTGCTGGGGTCCCTAAGACCACCCTCAAGCTTAGGGCTTTGCTGGAACTCACAGAATTTAATAGTTGTTATACTGTATTACAGCAGAAACTCACATTTAAAATCAGCAGAGGGAGAAGGTACACATACGCGTGCAGTCCTGGGGAAACCGGTGCAAACCTCTTGGGGTCCCCTACAGTGGGCCCCAGGGGTGTTCTCTGTCCCCCAGCAGTGACGTGTGACAGCCTGTGCACGGTGCTGCCAACCAAAGCAGCCCAGCGGAGCCCTGGCGGCCAGTTACATAAGCCTGCCGGGCCTGGTGGTCAACAGTGGCCACCCACACTGTAGGCCTAGAGCACGAAAACCAGCAGTCTCTGTTAGCCACTCTGCCAGCAGGAACTGTCGGGCAGGCTGGCCAGCAGTGGCCCTGGGCAGTGGGGGGCGGACCCCGGGCACGCGTGCTGCAGAGGGCTGTGTGCTGCAGAGGGCACCTCCCCAGTGCATCGTTCTGGCTCCCTGCGAAAAGCCCTGGCTGAGGCCGCAAGCGCCAGTTCTGGTCTCTTCCGTCCCACTGGCCGTGTATCTGTGCTGTGGAGGCACGCTCGCACCCACTCGTGTCTGTGGGCTCTGTGGTAACCCCTTTCTCATTCCTAGTCAGCCAATCCATGCTTTCTTTCTTTTTCTTCTTTTTTTCCCCTTGATTCGTCAGTCACGCTGGGTATTTGTCTACTTGCTGATTTAGCAGCTTCTGTCTTTGTTCATCACTCAAAACTTGTCTGTTTTGCTAATTTTTTTCTTTTAGATACTTCTTTTTTCCTACTTTTAGGATGTATATTTTGATGTGGTTTTTTTTTGTAAATTCATGATGAATATTAGATGACTCTTCTCCATCTTTTTCATTTTCTCATACATGCATCTGAGGCTCCAAATTCACCTTCAGCCTGTCATTTCTTGCTTTCCATAAATTTGAACATGGAGTATTTTCATTTTCACTCAAATGAGTTTTCCCCATTCACTTTGTTAAAACAGGAATTTCCTTTATTTTTTCTTCTTTTTTCATGAGATAAGTAATATAAAATCATTAGTTTCCAAAGTAAACACATTGAAAACCTAACTGTCACCATGGGTGTTGGTGTGTGCCTGTAGTCTCAGTGCTCTGGGTGGCTGAGGCAGGAGAATTAGCAGTTTAGCAACTTAGATCCTTTTTCAAAATTAGAAAACAAATAAAAACAAAACAAAAAAATAGACTGGGGAGTGTAGCTCAGTGCAAAAGCTTGAATTGTTTGGATCTTGAGCTTGTGCTGGTACAAAAAACAGTATTACTAAAGGATTCCAATGAATCAACTTCTTGTTTTGAAATGTTTCCTGGAGAGAAAGAGCCAAGCCTTTCTGATGTGAGCGTATCGCGCACATGTGGTCATCCCTGCTGAAATATTTACTGTCTCCTAAGGCCCAGTAACAGACCAAAACTTTTTCTCAAAAGGAAAGTGACTGTCTGCATTGGAGAAGAAATGATACTTATGCTGCAATCCTAATGGTTCAGTTCCTTCTGCTGCCCAAAAAAAAAAAAAAGAAGAAAAAGGAAACCAAGCGATAGTATTAGGGAAGCACAGCCCCTGGAGGCCCTCGTGGAGCGCACTCTGGGCAGTGCGCTGCCTCTTCCGGGCGTCCTCCGGGCGCAGTGATTTGATACACCGGTATTGTTCAGCCAGTGGGGTTTTGTTTTCCAGTCACTATCATATTTGCTTTCTTGAATCATTTTTTATTATTTTAGTGATGCTGGGGCTTGAACTCAGGTCCTTCAAGCTGAGCTACAAACCCAGCCCTTTCTTATTTTGAGACTGGGCTTAGTAAGGGAGTAGGTTTCCCAGGCTGGATCACCCTTTATCTTCCTGCCTCAGCCTCCCAGAGTGCTAGAAGAAGACTGTCTTTCTCTTTTCCCCTTTCGGAGTCCCTCGGGGCAGGGGCGTGTGTGTCCTGGCGGATAAGGGTGTGCTGGAACCCAAGCATCCCTGTCCTCAGGGTGCTCCTTGAACGGTACTGAGTCGGTACTGAGTCGGTTACTCTGAGAAGAATGGTACCCAGGTGGGCAGCCGTGCGGCGGGGTGGAGGGAGCCAGGGAGAGAGCCAGCCGTGGGCACGGAGAGCTGTCCCCATCACTGCCTCCACCGCAAACCCTGTCCCCGCAGGTGATCGCCATGATCAAGGGCCTGCAGGTGCTGATGGGCAGGATGGAGAGCGTGTTTAACCACGCCATCCGGCACACCGTCTACGCCGCCCTGCAGGACTTCTCCCAGGTGGCCCTACGGGAGCCGCTGCGGCAGGCCATCCGGAAGAAGAAGAATGTCATCCAGAGGTCAGTGGCCGCGCCTCCCGCACGCGCCTCAGCGAAGGCCTGGGGGTCGCAGGTGCAGACTCGAGAGCGTCACACTCCCACACGTCGGCTCGGCGGGCGCTGACAGCCCCAGCCCCACACATCCCGTGGGGAGTCCAGCCAGTCACCTGGCAGCTGAGCTCTACATCAGCGCCCAGCGTGGGGTGGGGCCCTGCATGCCACCCCCTCTCAAATGCATCGTCTTAAGATCTTAGCCTTTATTCTTCTGGCCTGTCCTAAAACCTTCCAAACGTGAACAGAGCTGGGCGCACAGGCGTACAGTCCTCGCTTCCCAGGAGGCGGAGGCCAGAGGATGGAAACGTCAAGGCCAGCTTGGGCAAACAAACCCCAGCGTGGACCCGCAGGACTGGGCCACAGTGGGGCTCCTGCTCCTCGCGCCGGGAGCCTTGCAGAGGTGGTTCTCCTTCAAGGACAGCAGCGTCGAGTGGAGGGTTTGAGGCTGTGTCCACTTGACGTATTTAAGCCTTATGGCTAACATGTTTGACACCCAGCTGGGTAGTTATTAGCATTAATAACTTTTATACAGGTTTAGCACACTGGTTCAAAATTCTGACATTGGAAATGCTACAAAATCCAAGACTTCTGAGTGCTGGGATGATGCTACAATGGGAAATTCCATCCTGCACTTTTTTTTGGTATCGGGGATCGAACTCATGACCTTGTGCTTGCCAGGCAGGCGCTTATACCACTGAGCTAAATCCCTGGTCCTGTCCTGCACTTTCATATACAATTTTTAATACATGAAATCATTTAAAATGTTGTATGATATTACCTTCTCGCTGTGTATGTGAAACATAAACGAATTTCACGTATAGCCCTGAACCTATTTCCAACATAACTACGTATATGCAAATATTCCTGAATTTTAAAAATCCAAAAACCAAAACACTCCCGTTCCCAGGCAGTTCAGATAAGGGACACACAACTCAGGTTGCTTTCCGTCACCCGAGGGAGGGCCCAGCCGAGGTTCCCTGCTGCTGTCCCGCCTGAGGCCCAGCAGGTGTGTGACCTGGACAGTGCAGAGACGCGTGCCCGGAGGGCTGGGCTGGCCTGGAGCACGGTCTTTCAGAGGGGATCTGTTTAAGACACACCGAGTATCGGGGAAATCCTTTGCCTTTGATAAAGGACACACCCCAGCTATGGAGCATGTGACAGGTGTGGCCTAAAAGTTAGTTCCTCGGGTTTTAGCCAGAACTTTCCCCACAGGGTGACCGGGACCAGCACAAGGTACCTCTGGTCCAAAGGTGCCACCCACAGGGGTCTCCACACAGTGGGCCCCGGTTGGGGCAGGGTCCCATTCCCAGCTGGCCTGGACAGACCTGCTCTCCTCGATTCCGCGGGTGACTCTGCCTTGGGAAGGGAACGCTGGGTGGCGGGAAGGCCACCGGGCTGGGCCCCGAGGTCTCTGCCCTCGGCTTCACTCGGGGCTGCCTGGTGAGTGTCCTGGGAATAAGGCACCGCTTCCGAGCCAACCGATGCGAACTGCAGCTAAGTTAACTCTTCTGGGAACAGTAGCGTTTCCAAGAGCACTATATTTTAAAAATCTCACCGTGAAGGTGACCGGTGCTGTCCCTGTTGCCCTCGGAGGGACTCGTGCGCGCGTGCGCAGTGGCTGTCTGCGAGCTGTTTCTGTGACCGCGCGAGGCCCTGGTGAAAACTTGATGGGGCCGTTCAGTGTCCTGCAGGCCATCAGGAAGACCGTGTGTGACTGGGAGACTGGACACGAGCCCTTCAATGACCCTGCTCTGCGGGGAGAGAAAGACCCGAAGAGCGGCTTCGACATTAAAGTGCCGCGCCGCGCCGTGGGACCCTCGAGCACACAGGTTCTCGTCCCCCTGCTGTCTCCTGGGCCAGGTCCGTTGGGTGGGGCGGGGGGCCAGCGAGGCCAGGCGTGAGAGGCCCGGGCACACCCGCGGCTTGGTTTCTGTTGCCCTCACCCTGCCCACGTGACTCTGGACGTTTGCCGAGACGTCCATCCACCTCGGGGAGTGAGCGACCTCACTCCGCTTCTGTCCCCAGGGCGGTGGGTGTCTGACTGTGCACATTCACGCTGTTTCCCCGAGTGTGGAACTGTGTGATTGTAATTTGATGTTGCGTCTGCAGATGAGCGCTCCTGAAGATGGGGCGTGGGGAGCCTGAAACGTTGCTTTTGTGTGTCGCGGTCTCGCACCACTCTCCCCGCGTGCTCGTCTGTGTGTCCCCGGCCCTGTGTGTCCCCTGCTGGTGTGGCGTGCTCCTCTGCTTTTCTGTGGGGCCCGGGACTCCTCTCCGTAAAGCTGTGTCACCTCCTCCTTCCGTCTTCTCCCACGTCACCAGCAAAGCATGCGGCTGCGTCTCTGGGGAACTTGGGGACCGGGGAGAAGGCCCTCGGCCCATCCTCTGTCCCGTGTGTCCGTCCGCGTGTCCCCTTCCGGGCGTGTGCACCGCCTGACTAACGGCTCTCTCCCGCCTCTCCTCCCGTCTGTCCGTGTCTAGCTCTACCTGGTGCGCACCATGGCCGAGTCCTTGAGCTCTGCCGAGCTGCTCAGGCAGCTCAGGTCTGTGGGCACGGAGAGGCTCTTGCATGTGGTAAACGCGTTTCTGAGGCAGTCCTACACCTATCCACCTCTTTTAACCTTTGGTGGTAAGACGTTGTTTGTTTTTCTTGTTGATGTTCGTGGCACAGAGGTGAACTGCTCCTCCGCGAGTTGTTCTTTTCCCCACAGCGGCAGCTTGGCCACCTAGACGAGTGCCCAGGCGCCCGCCCCTGGGACCGCCAGGGCCGCTGAGTGCCGGGGTGTGGGGCTCGAGGCCTGGCCCAGCAGGGTGTCCTGGAGCAGTCCTCCTCTCGTGCTGTTTCCGAGTTCGGCATAACTAATGTACCATGTGTATTTTCTCCCCTGCAAATGTTTCCTGGGACAATCCAGCTTTACATGGTGAGAACCATGCTAGAGTCCCTCATTGCAGATAAAAGTGGTTCCAAGAAAACCCTGAGAAGTAGCCTTGAGGGGCCCACCATACTGGACATAGAAAAGTTTCATCGAGAGTCATTCTTCTACACTCACTTGATAAATTTCAGTGGTAAGACAGCGCTGACCGGAGTCCGGCCCAGCACGCCCGACACTGCTAACACAACTAGAGCGCTTCCGCCTGCCCGACGCCCGCCCCGGCCCCCACACCCGGGCAGTGGCCGTCCTAACCTCCACGGTGGCTTGCCGTCTCACTGTCCTGGGCCCGGCATGCCCTAACACTGCTAACACAACTAGAGCGCTTCCGCCTGCCCGACGCCCGCCCCAGCCCCCACACCCGGGCAGTGGCCGTCCTAACCTTCACGGTGGCTGGGGTCTCCAGCTCCCTTGCCGTCTCACTGTCCTCGGCCTCTGCCGCGGCCTGGGGGGCGTGGCCCTTACAGGACAAGGACTGTGGGGCCTTGGCTGGTTCAGGAACACAGCGAGTGCACCCCATCAGCTGGGCGGAGAGCCGGGTGTTGACAGACGGAGGAAACGGCCGTGCCTTGGAAAGAGGCACACGCCCTGAGCCAAGGAGCCCTGCAATCCCACACGGCGGGTGCGCCCTGCCCTCGGGTGTCGCCTGCGGCCTCGAGCCATCCCCATGGCTCTTCTGCTCGTAGCGGGCAGTTGGTGGGGTCCTGAAGGCATTGGAATAAGTGCTTTTGCCCTCAGCCCTGTGAAAGGACAGATAATTGCTTTTTAAATCTGTCTAGGTTTTCATTCATTAGACCTCCTCTGAGTGTTCCTGTAATACTGAGTCCTGAACATTGGTGTTTAATCCTAAGTAAAACTAAGTACAGGTTGAGTATCCCTTATCTGAAATACTTGAGAGAAGAAATGTCTGCATTCTGGATTTTCCTTTGGCTGCTGGGGTCCCTGCGTTCGGGCAGTGGGAGCTGCTGCTGGGGTGTGGCTGGGTGGTGGAGCACCTGGCTAGTGCACTCCAGTCTGTGGATTCCATGCCCAGCACCACCACCAAAACAACAGCCAAAGCTTTGGGGCTGGGATCCAAGTGTGAAAAGGAAATTCACTTAGGCTTTTCGTTTTTACAGCTCTGCCGAGATACACTTTGCACAGTGTGAAGTCAGCTTAAATACACCGTCGCGTGGCTTTGCTTGTGCATAGAACCACTGCCTGCCGCAGAGTAGCACAGCCATGACCACCACAGTCTCGTTTTGAATGTTTCAGTACCGCCTCATTGAGGTTCCACATGCACTCTTTAAAAATTAATTAATTTTTATTTTTAAAAACAAAGCAGAAAAAAAGGAAAGCCAACCCTGGAATGTACTCCAGATGCCATGTCTGGCTTTGGAGGGTGGGCTTTTCTTTCTTTCTTTCTCTTTTTTCCCTTGTACCCGGGATTGAACTCATGACCTCACACTTGCCAGGGAGGCACTTGTGCCGCTGAGCTAAACCCCCAGCCACGTGCACTTTCTGAACACCGGCCAGGGTGACTTTGCACTGTGTGGTGGCATTTCAGTCAGCAACAGGTGTTTCTTTTTTGATTTTTTTAAAGACAAGGTCTTGGTATGTAGTTCAGGCCGGCTTTGAACTTACTACACAGGGCAGGCTGGTCTTGAACTTGTGGTGATTCTCTTGCCTCAGCCTCCCAAGTGCTGGAATTATGGGTGTGTGCTACCACGCCCAGCAATGACAGGTGTTTCTGACCCTGGTCCCCTAAGGTTGTATCATCCGTTGCTGTCATAATCACAGCAACAAAGTCCCCTAGCAGTGCATTCCCTGGAGCACGGGCCTGTCCTTCAGCAGCACGGGCGATGCCGTTTTTGGCACCTGTGCTTTGACGCCGGCCGGCCCGTGAGCTCAGCTGTGTGGCATTCCAGGCATGTGTCACCTCGGTGCTCAGGAGGCTTCGGGTCCGGCGTGCTTCAGGTTTCTGATTTTCACATTAGGAATGCTCAACCTGTAGTCCTGGTTTCACTTCTGTCCCCAGAGGGCTGGTGTGGTCCCCCGGCCGGCAGGCGGCTGCTGACCGCTCACAGCGCGCAGGGCCACGCCGCGCCCCCCATCCCGTGAAAGGCTCCCAGCTGCCCCGCCCCGCTTGCGTCTGTGCCGTGTGTGTCTCGGGGCTGAGTGCGGCGTCGAGGTGCCCCGCGCTCAGCCCCGCGCGTGCTGTCTGCTGGATCTTTTCTGCGCGGGGATGCTAATGCGGTGCTCTTTGAATCCTCAAGAAACCCTGCAGCAGTGCTGTGACCTCTCACAGCTGTGGTTCCGAGAGTTCTTCCTGGAGCTGACCATGGGCAGGCGGATTCAGTTCCCCATCGAGATGTCCATGCCCTGGATCCTGACCGACCACATCCTGGAGACGAAGGAGGCCTCGATGATGGAGTGAGTGACCCGTCGGGCTGCGGTGTGCTGGGGTGGAGCAGTGGGGACCCCTGTCGGCGTGCACTGGAAACCCCGCACCCTGCGGAGGGCTTCGGAGATGAGCACGAGGCGCTGTGTGCTGGCTTCCGGCCGAGCTCAGACAGCGAACCTGGGCCAGCTCCTCCCTGCATGGTGCTGGGTGAGGCCGTGAACCTGGGCCTTTGGAGCACCTGAGTCACAGGGCCCAGGCACCCCGACTGGCCCGTTCCCTCGGGGCGCAGCCTCTGACCAGAGAAACTGAGGAAAGAAGGATTATTGATCAGCTTCGGTTGGGGGTCAGGATTCTGAGTTGGGGCTGCAGAGTCAGTCTTTTAAAACAGAATGCCCGCGGACAGGAAAGCCATGAAAAATGGGGCGTTGTGTGAACAACCAAGGGCCCATCGGGGGGTCCCCTGGAGCCCTGAGTGTGGGCAGGGTCCTTGCCTTTCACTTGGTGCCCATCCTCCACGGTCCATCTGCTCATGGTGCCGCCCCGGCTCTGGCTGCTGCTGGCCCAGTGCAGACTAGGGAAGGTACCCACGACCGTCACACCATCTCCGTTTAAGTCAGACGGTTTGTTACTATTTTTTGACATAAAATTTTAAAAATTCAATGTATAAATAAGAATTCTTCCTCTGTGAATACATAAAGAACTAAAAATAAAAACCCAGCAAAATTAAGAAACAAATAATCTGATTAAAATGGGAAATAATCTGAATAAATATTTCTTGGGGCTGGGGATTGAGCTCAGCGGCAAAAGTGCCTGCCTAGCAAGCACAGGGTCCTGAATTCAAGTCCCAGTACCTAAAGGAAAAAAAAATGCTGAATAAATATTGCCTAAAAGAAGATATACAAATGGCCCAGAAATATATTAAAAAATGCTCAGCATTTCTGATCATCAGAGAAATGTACATCAAAACTACAGTAACGTATCTTGTCACGGTTACTATGGCTATAATAAAAAAGACAAAACTTTTACATTTTTTTGAGAAACTACTGCACTGTTTTCCATAGTGGCTACAGTGATTTACAGTCCTACCAACAGAGTTTCTCTGCATCTTTGCCAGCATTTATTACTTTTTGTCTTTTTGACTATAGACATGCTAAGTGGGGTGAGATGATATCTCGTTGTCTAATAATATCGAATACATTGTAATGTATTAGCCATTCATATGTCTTTTGAGAAATGCTTTTTTTATTATAAAGAGAAAAAAAACAAAAAATCAAGAAGCAAACAAACTGAAAAAAACAAAAGCAAAGCAACAACAACAATAGCAATGTAAGTTTTCAAAATAAGATGATAGGAATTTAACAATGGTTGTTAATTTGCGTATTGTTATTTTCAAAATAGTTGCTCAAGCTACCAGGTACAGGAATAAAATAAAACAATAAAAAGGAACAAAACACTGGGTTTCAAAAACAAGACAGAAAGAAATCCCCCACAGTTGCTATAATGCATATTGTTATCCTCCAAGCTGATGCTCAGACTACCAGTTCCAGACCTGCAAAGTCAATCAAACGATACAAACGTTGTTGTTATTATTATTTTCACTTCAGTAGCTGACATCTCAGCCTGAGCTCCTCCGAATCAGCCAGTTGCTTATGGAGAGGAGGGGGTTTGCGTGGGCGGGCTCCTTGACTCTTCTCCTGCCCTGCATGGCTGCTGCTGGCTCATGGGAAGTCCTGGTTTTCAACAGTTCATTATTAAAATAAGAAAATAACTTCTCTTCTTTCAAATTCACTTTTTAAAATTGGCGTATAATAATTGTACAAATTTATGGCTATTTCAACACAGTTCCATGTTATGCAGTGGTCGAACGGGAGACGTGGTATTTGTTACCACCCCCTCATTTCTGTGTGGCAAGACCAGTGGGAGACCCCTCTGCTAGCTGCTGCGGGGTTTTGCTGTTAGTTGTGTAGGTTTGTTTCTGTGGGGTGTTTTGTAGAGATCAGATCCAGGGCCTGGTGTGTGCTGCACACGTACTCAGTGCGCTACACCCCACCCCTCGGGCTGTTTCGGAATATCCATTCCACCTTGTTCACTGGGTCTCCCTGGGGTGTGGCAGCTGCTCCAGGCATACTTTACTGCACTCCTGTGAAAAGTGGGGCTGCTTGGCAGGTGGGGCCCCTGTCTGTGTGGCCTCGGTGGGCGTGTCCTCCTGTGGGGTGGGCCTGTGTGTCAGGGTGGGGGTGAGGGTTTGAGACAGCGTGGCTTTTCCTCGTGTGGGAACCAGCTTCCCAAGGGAGGCCGTGGCCGCCACAGGCGTGACCGCTGCCCCTGCCCCCCGCAGGTATGTGCTCTACTCCCTGGACCTGTACAACGACAGCGCCCACTACGCGCTCACCCGCTTCAACAAGCAGTTTCTCTACGACGAGATCGAGGCGGAGGTGAGCTCCCCTCCGTCCCTTCTGGGTGCCCTTAATTGCATTGCCTTGCCGCTGGGTGTTAAGAGAACTGGACCCTTTTTAACCCACGCCCAGGCCCGCGGAGGAGCCGTCCACAGCGCGTGCGGCAGGATGTCAGGCCGTGCAGGTGGCCTCCATGTCCGCCACCCTCCCCCTCCTGCAGGAACTCCATCTTTGCACCAAACCAAGCCGATTTTCTTCCTTTAGTTTCTTCGCACTTGTAGTTATTATAATAGTACTTGCAGAACTCACATCGTGTACTTTTTTATTTGCATCTGCTGTTTCGGGAGGACAAACTCCCACAGGTGGCCTTACCAGCTCGGCGTGCACCCGGCTCGGGAGATCAGGCTTACTCTCTAGCTTAAAACTCGAGGGCACTTGGCCCGACAAATGGCTTCCTGCACCTGGATCTCTTCTGCCCCATCACAGAAACTGCCGGGCAGTTTCTTTAGAGACGTTGTGGTTGCCGCTGCCACAGGCAGTGAGGGGCAGAATGTCCCAAGTAGGCAGCTGCACCGGCCGGGCCCCCAGCTCTGGCAGGAGCCCCCCAGCAGGGACCGCAGAGGCAGCGCCCGTCTAACCCCTCAGAGTGTGTATGCAGAGACTTCTTCATAGCTCTTAGCATTTATGAGGAGGGGTGTGCTGGTCGCTCAGCAAAGACAATTCTAGTAGAGTTTTCTGGTAAAAGTGGGGTAGTGGTCACTCTTGGCCACGCCTCAGTTCATTTACTGTGCTAACATTGGGCCATAAAACTCACTGTACTTTCCCTTTTCTGATAAGAGCCTCAGTTCATTACCTTAAAAAATGATGTTCTTAAGTTGCATCGTTTGCTATTGCTGTAGGGAATTGAAATCTTGTATGTGCTCTCTTTCCCTTCAGGTGAATCTGTGCTTTGACCAATTTGTTTACAAGCTCGCGGACCAGATATTCGCATATTACAAGGTTATGGCTGGAAGGTGGGTGTCTGGTTTGTGACTCTGATACTAAATGTTGCGTAATTTGGTCTGAAATTTCCATAAAAATTCAGTGTGTGAAAAAAATCCTGTCTTCTTTCTGTACCAGTTTGCTTCTTGATAAACGGTTACGATCAGAATGCAAAAATCAGGGGGCCACCATCCACCTGCCGCCCTCTAACCGCTACGAGACCCTGCTGAAGCAGAGGCACGTCCAGGTGAGGCCGCGGGCGGCGTGCAGGCCTGGCATTGGTCTTTTTTTTTATTTTTCCAACACTGGGGATTGAATCCAGTTGTTTGTTTTCTTGTTTGTTGAAGAAGATGGAGTCTTGCAGTGTTGTCAGGTGGGTCTCAGACTCCTGGCTGAAGTGACCCTCAGGCCTAGCCCCCTGACTATAGGCATACACTACTGCACCCTGGCTTCAACTTTTAAATCTTAAACTCTGAAAGAGTTTTTGTGGGATAGCCAAACGCAGAGGCAGACTTGCAGCTCGCGTTCACGCTCCGGCTGATCCAGGAAGAAGGAATGGCCTAGGGGGTCAGGCCCTCTTTGGGACTCCAAGACCCAGAGCTCAAAGAGAATGAAGGGAAAGGCGCTGGTCGCCAGAGTGTCGGGGATGAGCTTTCTCTGGCCAGATCAAAGAACCGAAAGGCAGAGCATGCTTGGGTGGTTTTAAAAATATAACATGTGGCAGTGTATACCATAGAGCAATAGTTTGGTCAACTTCAAACTGTCTTCCACAGTGGTCCCACCTGCTGGGGGTGGGAGTCAGTGGGAGAGTGCTTGCTTAGTATTTGTGAGGCCCTGGGTTCGATTCCCAACACCACAGCCAAAGGAGAGGGGATGACCTGGTGACGCCATCACCATCTTAGTTCATGGCAGTGTCTTCTGCTATTGCACAACAGCAAAGTGATGGGCGGATCTCTTCACATCCATAGGAAAGTGTGTGAAACTGTAGGGAACATTCCACTGTCATTCAGTAACTGCTGCACAGTTCTGAACATTTCTCACCAGGGTTTTGCTATATTTTTGTGCTGTTTGATTACACTGAGGTATACGTGTTCCTGGGAGGGATGGGAGAGTCTTCTCTCACTTAGCAGCGTAAGACCTGTGAGGCGTAGGCGTGACCAGGCCACTCGTAGGGCGAGAGCTGAGTCGCGAACACTGTCACACCAGTTAGTTTCCCGGGGCTCCAGCGTGGCCTGGCCTTCCGCCTGTGACCGCAGTGGTAACTCAGTGCAGAGGCTTCTACAGCAGTCCTGTCAAAGGCTTCACCTTGCAGAATTTCAATTCCAGGAAAGTAAAGTATTTGGTTTTGACATCTGTGTAATTTCCTATAAAACGTTTCTCCCATGTTGTCCTATAAATATCCTGTTTTTTAATAATTCGCCCTATCTTTTGATGTAGGTTTCTAAGGGAATATTTGATGGTTGTTTGTTTAATGTGTGTTGTTCCTCCTTCCTGTGATATCCCCAGCTCCTGGGCAGATCGATAGACCTCAATCGCCTGATCACACAGCGCGTATCTGCAGCCATGTATAAGTCTCTGGAACTGGCAATCGGACGATTCGAAAGTGAAGACTTGACATCAATAGTTGTAAGTACTAGAACTTCTGATCTGACTGATAAATCGAACTAATGGTAGGATCCAATTTTTGTGTAAATAAAAGATAGACACTAATTGAACTTGGCGTATCTTCAGTATCTTTTTTAGCATCTGCTCCTAGTATTTGCAACTTGGATTAACTTTAGAATAAATAATCCTAGTCTCAAATGAGTTGCACCTAACTAAGGTGAAAGATAGCACACTACTTAATTTAGTAACATGCTTGTATCTTAGGAGTAGTGAAAGCTACTTGATAAAAAATTTTTTAATTCTTTAGTATAATAATCACAAAGAGATACATACATTTATCAACTTTTTATCACTAATGAAATACCTGAGAAAGGCTAGGCATGGTGGTGCACACCTGTAATCCCAGTGCTCAGGAGGCTGAGACAGGAGGATTTCTGGGAGTTCAGGGCCAGCCTGGGCTACATAGTGAGTTCTGGCTGAACTACATAGTAAGACCCTGCCTCAAAAAAAAAAAAAAAAAAAAAGGAAAACCAAAAAATACAAACCTGAGAAAAACAACTTAGAGGAGGAAAGGCTTATTTTGCCTCCAGCTGTGGTCACTGGGCTCCGACGTCTCCGCCCCGTGGTGACAGAGGACACTGTGGCAGAGGACGTCAGGGGAAATACTTACCTTGTGGCAGCCAGGAAGTGGAGAGACAGCCAGGGAGGAAGAACCCAGGGACAAGAGCGGGTCCCCACCCTGTGACCCACTCCCTTTAATTAGGCTCCATGTGAAGTTTCCATCACTGCCCAATAATAACATCAAGTCATGACCCATCCGTGGGGTGATTCACTCCTAAGGCCAAGGCCTCCTACCCTGGTCACCTTCCCAGAGCCCCGCTCTGCGCGCTGCTGCTCTGGGACCATGTCTTCCGTGCGTGAGCCTTCGGGGGTCACTTCATCTGGCCAGGCCATCCCGATGGAAATTTCTGGAAGTGAGCCTGGCGTGAGAAGACTGATACGAAGAAAGGCTCCTGCGTGAGAGCCCCACCTCAGCACCACTGCCTGTGAAAACGGGCCCTCGGGGGCATTCGCGGGGACCAATCACTTCCACCGTGGCAGCGGTCAGCACTTCTTCCTCGGAGCACAGGGGACGCCTTTCACCTAACAGTTCAGCCACAGACGAGGGCCAGGACACACATTGTAACAAAAGGGAGGACGGCAGTGCACAGCCATGCCCTGTGGGCCGTGAAAGGTTGTTTGGAAGGTGGCCTCGAAACTCAAGAAAGCCTAATCTTCCAGAATGAGCTAAAAGAAGTTAAGAAAGTGGCAGCCACAGCCAGGCTTGGTGGTGCACACCTGCAATTTCAGGTACCTGGGAAGCTGAGGCAGGAGGATTGCAAAATTGAAGCCAGCCTGTTCACCTCAGCGAGACCTTGTCCTTGTCTCGAAAAAAGAGGGAGAAGAGATAGGGTTGTAGCTCGGTGATAGAGTGCTTGTGAGACGCCCTGGGTTCAGTTCCCTGTACTAAAGATAAAAGACGTGTGTTTGCTATGAAAGAACAGCATGAATCAAAATTTTTTAAAATCTAGAAATAAGGTAGAGACAAAAGTTCTAAAGAAGATGATGGAATTCATGTAAGACTTTAAAAACGAAAAATCATTTCAAGAAAAATCATTTCAATTAAAATTGCATCAGAAAGCCCACAGCGAGTAATGACTTTAGAGAGATACACAGGATAGAAGGAAGAATTTTTTTAAATCAGAAAGCTAAGGCAAAGAAAAAAGATTTCAGAAAGAGAATGATACAGAAGATGATGAAGATCAGTGTACATTTCATGGAGATCTCAGCTGAACAGAACAAAGATTAACCTTTTTATTTCAAGACCACATTGATAAAATAGAAGACAGCTTCAAAGTACAGATGGTTCCCGAGTTCTGATGATTGAACTTATAGCTTCTTGACATTATGGTGGGGCAAAAACATACGCATCCATTGTGTTTTACACTGGGAGTACGGTATTCAACAGATTTCATGAGATATTCAGCCTTTATTATAAAGTCAGCCTTGCGTCCCTCTGTGGGCTAGTGTGAGTGTCTGAGCCTGTTTTAGGCGCGTTCGGCTGGGCCATGAGGGCTGACAGTTTAGGTCCAGTGGCTACGCATTTTCAGCGTAGGATGAGTGCCTTGTGTGAGTCAGGTGACGCCTCCACACGGTACGTTCAGCAGGTGGGTCCCTGGGAAAGCTAATCTACACGGCCAGCATCAAGGAATACTGCAGCAAAGTGTTAGACCTTAAGGAAAGGAAAACATCCTTTGTGTCTCGGCAGAGGAATCAGGGAAGGGCAGTCTAATTGTCCTGGGGCCTTTGCCAGCTCTCAAGGAAAGGAAGTGTGAGTCTCCCAGCACGGAGCCTCTGGGACGGGAGGAGGCGGCGGGGCCCCGCTGGGAGAGCGCACACGGCACCCGCCTGCCCCGCGCGCTGCGGGCTGGGACGCAGCCCAGACGGCCTGCTCTTCACGAGCATAATTTGGAACAGGGCCATGTATTTTAATTATAACTGGCCAAGTACGATTTTGATGAAAATTATTGTTTGGGCTTTGACCCAGCCCAGTGATGCACAATAGAAAGGTAATGCAAGCCACACATATAATTTTAAGTTTATTCAAAATTACAATAGAAAGGAGAAAAGAACTATGAGAAACTATTTTAGTCATATTTTATTTACCTATGATATTATATATCAGGCACAGTAAGAGATAAGCAATAATAACATAATAAAATAGAATAATGCTCTGTAATAAAAGTTATTTAAAATTTCTGGACTGTTTATTTCTGGGATGCTCCACTTAATATTTTTGGACTGTGCTTGACTGTGGGTAGCTGCAACCTTGGAAAGTGGACTAGGGCAGGGGACAGCTGTCACCGTGAGTGTCCCCGAGGCCGCGGGTGTGCATGCTTGTCACCTGTCCCCAGCCTGTGCTTGTGACAGTGGACGTGGGGCCTCGTGCGTCTGGGAGCTGCCCCACTGCTGAGGGAGCCCCGCGCCCTGGTGCGTTACTGAAAGGGCTCGGTCCGGACACGCGAGTGAGCGCAGTGCCGGTCACTTGTGCCGTGGGCGTGGACGGGCCTGGGCTTGGCCTGCTCATTGCGAGATGGTGGCGGTGGGAGGAGGTGACACGTCCACGCGGCCTCTGCTCTGCCGGGCGGCTGGAGGGCGGAGGGGTAGGGAACGTCTGGCGGCTGGCAGGCGGAGGACGCCGTGAGGAGCGCGTTCTTGCTCCGTGCCCTGGGCCGCAGCCTCCTGGGTGCTGGGTCCCTGAGGGTTCCGTGCCACCTTCTTGCCAGGCCTGCTCGGTCCTCACGCCATCTCTGTGACCCCGCAGGAGCTAGATGGCCTCTTGGAAATCAACCGCATGACCCACAAGCTGCTGAGCAGGTACCTGACCCTGGACAGCTTCGATGCCATGTTTCGGGAGGCCAACCACAACGTGTCGGCGCCCTACGGCAGGATCACCCTGCACGTCTTCTGGGAGCTCAACTACGACTTCCTGCCCAACTACTGCTACAACGGCTCCACCAACCGGTGAGCGTGCGCGCCACGGACAGGGCCAGTGCCACGGCCTCCCCGCCCCGCCTCCCACTGTTTCACGTGTCTGTGACGCTCACACCCTCCCCGGTTCCTTCATTTGCCAGTGCAGCCCTGGCCCGGCCATCGGGCAGGTGGAGACCGTGGGACGGGGTCAGAGGAGAGCCACGGCTCCCGCCGAGCGCATCTGGCTGAGGTTCCAGACCGGGTTTCGGGATGCACGTTGGGAATGACTCCTGGGACTGACCGTGAGCTGGGGTGGGCGACAGCGCTTCTGTGTCCGGCCTGGAAGGTGGTGCGCAAGGTCCCCTGGCTGGCCTCCCACCGTCCTGCCGTCTTACACTGCGTCAGACTCGAAGTGGCTGGTTTGGGGGCTGAGGCAGCAGTGTCGTAACGTGGCCCGGGTAACGAGCATGGCGGCTGCACTTTGCCGTGGCCTGTCCAGCTGAGGCAGATCTCTGCGCCACGCTGGGCACCAGTGCTGGGTCAGCGCATGCGCACGTGTGTGGCCTGCCAGGCCTTGCTGTAGAAAGCGCCCAGAGTTAGGAGGGGGACTAAGGGGCGTAATCCTGCGGCCCTCTGCCTGCGCACAGCTGCCCCTGTATTCCCAGGACCCCGGCGTGTGACTGTGTTTCACACGGGAAGCGGGTCTGGCTTGGGGGTGTGAGCTGTCAAAGGCCATTTGCCACGTGGCCCTTCTGATGGCCCTGTGGCTGGTGCCCCCCGGGCAGGGCAGTGGGCCCGCTTCTGGCTTTGGAGCCGCATGTAGAGAAGCACAGGCACTGCCCTAGCACAGGCTTTGGGGCTGGCTGTACATGGCCCCCAAGACCACACTTAGAGATGGTTCATCCTCTTTAATTTATCTCTAGGGTGCCAGTCCTTCTGAAACGCACTACGTTTTTATATAGTCTGAACTAGCTGAAAGTTATTTTTATTATTTAAATAATACTGCACGATTACTGTCAAATTAGAAATCACAGCTACATAGATGGGGGGGTTGAATCCTCAGTTTCCCTTGTGAAAATGTCTTTCTTCTAGAGTTCTTGGTATGCAGTTGGCCTTCTGTATCCATGGCTTCAACCAACCATGGGTCAAAAATATTCAAAGCAGATTACATCTGTACCAGATACACACAAATGTCTCTTCTTGTCATTACTTCCTGACTGGCATGGTACAGTTTACTCGAGTAGCGTTCACATCGCGTTAGGTACCGTGAGGACCTGGAGGGGTGCGAACACTCGGCCGGTGAGCCTGCATCCTTGTGGCCAGCCCCACAGGGGCGCTGCGGGAGGCTGTGTAGCTGTACATTTTGTATCTTGTGACAGTGAAGTTGTTAGGCATGCAGTCTCTTGCGTGTGTCACGTTGCAGAGATCGTTACGTGTTGGTGAAGACACATCTGCTCAGGACCCCTGTGTCTGGTGTCAGTGTGTCCCCCAGGGTGATGGGGAGGGAGCAGCAGCCTGCTATTCCCTTGTTAATGACACTTGCAGTGTTCTGGTCCCCTGGTTGTGACTGTCTTTCCCCGGCTGTGCGTTCCCATGGTGCTCTGGAGGCTGTGACCACTTCCTGAGGCTGTGGCTCCTGCCCGGTCCTCTCCTGGCACAGAGCTACCATCTGCAGGGAGTGTCTCCTTCTGTAAGTGTCCCTGCTGTCATGGGGAGCTTCGGCACAAAGCTGTCGCGTGCTGTGTGGCAGAACGTCCAGCCCACGACACAGCGACACAACCTCTGTCCTCATCGCAACTGCTCACATGCGTGCTCTCCCAGAGGGGTGACCACATGTGTCTCGGGGTGTTGGGGACTTTCCTGATGGCAGGTGCAGTGCTCACCCAAGCCCCCCACAGATGTGTCCAGCTGACCGTGATGCCAGTGCCTCTGTTCCCAGGGCCCCAGTAGCCGGTAGCTGGGCTCCTCCTGTGTCCCCAGTGGTGGTGACACCACTTGCTGCGTCATCATCAGCAGGAGACGCTCTGTGGGGTCCTCTCCACATTTCCTAGGATGGCCCTGTGTGACCACCGCATGGCCAGGGCTGGGGCGCACAGAGCCTGCAGGAGGGCCTGCTGCCTGCCCTGCCTGGTCCCACCCAGTGACCCATGCGGGGGCTGCTCATGGCAGGACTCTCCTGTGCTTTGTCCTAACGCTGGGACACTTCCCTTGGCCTCATCATTATGGGGCCCCCTCTGGACAGTGGCAAAGGCTCCCCAGGCTGAAAGCCCCGCTCAGCAGTGGAGGGGGCATGGAGGTGCTGCCCTGCCCCCCAGACAGGCAGTCACTTGCTGTGTGTGGCACCCTAACCTTCACATTTTATCTCTGACACAAGGTGTAGAGCAGCACCTCAGCCGCTCAGCCCCGAGTCTGCACCTGCATGGCCGAGGCCTCCAGAAGGCCCACCGGGCGCGGTCTGTGAGCGCTCGTCCCCCCAGGGCCCGGGGCTGTGGGTGCCGTCCCCCTCCCGCACAGCAGGGGCTGCCGGACACGGCGGTGACCTCCACTCTGTGACCCCGACACGCTTGCAGGGGCCCCGTCTGCTGGCACAGTCCGCATGCAGTGACTAGCGCTCCTGATGACCCGGGCTGTCACAGGGCCGTCTTGTCACCAGAGAGCTCTGGCTTACCTGGGGCGCTTCATGGACATCAGCTGACGCTTCTCGCAGGTCCTCGCCTGGCGTCATAAATTTCATTACCTGGAAAGGGCCTCGGGAAACAGAATTTTACATCTCCACGCTGTGACGGGCAGCTGGGAAGACGTGCAAAGCCACACGCCCCAGGACTGGAATTCCAGGCCTGTGGATTTTCTGAGAGCCTCTTGGGACAAGACAGGAGCATGTTACCGCCAGGCACATGTGCCCTGATTTCCACTAGCGTGTGATGGTCTGCCAGTGCTCTGTGACTCTCCCTGGGGTCAGCAGGGCTCTGGCTAGAGGACGGCCACGGAGGCTGTGTCCTGAGGGATGCATTGTGTCCCACACCCCCCGATAAAGGGGGCACTGCATGGCTTCCCAGTGTTGAGGCCCCATTTTTCTTTTGGGCTCTGTGAGTGATCTGTAGGGATGATCTGAGACTTTAAGCCACACTCGTTGAACTCTGACTCCGGGGTTTCAGCACCTGGGAGTGATGTGTACCTGAATCAGGTGTCACTCTAGTGACTGAACACCAGTAAGTTTGTTGGTTGGTTGGCTTTTTGTCTTTTTTTTTTTTTTTTTTGAGATAAAGTCTCACCATGTATTCCCAACTGCCTTGATGATCCTCCTGCCTCAGCCTGCCACTTGCTGGGATTACAGGTGTGTACCAGCATGCACAGATCTTTTTTTTAGTACATGTCTGCAGAATGTAATGATTACATAACTCGTGAATAGCCACATGAACATATTTTAGTTCTTTTTACCTCCCATTGACTGCCTGCGCCATCTCCGTTTCCTATTTTATTTTGAGCAGCAGTGAGTCCCTGACTTCTTTTTTGCCCCTGCAGATACCTGCTGGCAATCTGATGTATGTGTTAACACTTTTGTCTGTTCATGATCGGTAAGGATCAGGGGTTCTGACTCAGGCTCTGACCCGCACTGGCTTTAGGTTTGTGTGCCCCGGAACTGCCTCATCCTGGGCAGCAGCCTCTCCCATGGCTGCAGGGTCATTCGGGGTACATGCGTCACCCTGTAAGCACCCTGCCTTCTGCACCACAGGGTGCTCCTGGCTCATCTTGCGCTTCTGCTGCTCGATCCTGGCAGTCTGTGATTTCCACGGGACTCTTGTGGTGGAGACGGCATTTCAAATGCCAAGTGTGGACTCGCCTCCCTCTCGCCCCTTTCCCTCCCCTGACAGGGTCTAAGGCACCAAGTTGCCCGGACTGGCCTCCAACTAACAACCCTTGTGCCCAGACACTGGGGTCACAGGGGCGTGCATCCACACCCAGCCTCGTGTGTCTTCCTTTCTGTTTAAAGAAACCCTCTGAGCTGAACGCACTTGCCGCCCTTGACATCTCTGCTTGAAAATGTATCATTCGATGTAAAATGCCCCCAGTCCATGATCAGGACACAATTTCTTGACCGAGTTTGGTCATGAATGCTGACGTTTGCTTATTGTTTCCTGCTAACCCAGAGCTAGCGACAAGGGTGACTGGGGTGGTGATCTCACTGTCATCCCTACCTGACAGCCGGCAGGCGATCACAGGACTGTGCGGGGCTCCAGGTGGCCTCTCCCCGAGTCTGGAGCCTGCGTCTGTGGGCCCCAGGGCTCTGGCTGGGCTCCTGAGCTGTGCACAGTTTCTGTATTTCAGAGCGTTTGTGTCCAGTCCATGCGCTGGCTCCTGACTGACAGCTGATGAGACCAGTTAGCTGGGAGGAAGATCTAACAGTGGGCAACAGGAGCGTCCTCAATTTAGAGAGCCAACATTAACGTTCACTTTCTCTTCTTTTCTTCATCTTGCTTGCTTAGGTTTGTTCGGACAGTATTACCATTTTCTCAGGAATTTCAAAGAGATAAACAACCTAATGCACAACCCCAGTATTTACATGGATCCAAGGTATGTTCTTTTTTGTTTGATTTTTTTTTTTTTTTTTTTTTTGCGTACATTCTTCTACATTATCATAATGAAGTGTATTTTGAAATTTAATTTTTTAAATTTTGGGCAACTCAGTATTGCCCATACTGGTCTCAAACTCCTAATCTCAAGTAGTCCCCCTGCCTCAGCCTCCTGTGTAGCTGAGACTACGGATATTGTGCTGGCTTGAAACTTAATTTAAATCAGTTTGATTGCAGTGACTTAAATGTATCATGCTTTGTAGAAGGTATTTCTTCTTCCATTTGGTTAACATCTTTCTGAAACACAGCAGTAATTTAAAATAGAAACTAGCATGGTGACATCAGCCTGTGTTCCCACTACTTAGGAGCTGAGGCAAGAGGACTGCCTGAGCCCAGTAATTAGAGGCCAGCCTGGGCAACACAGTGCGATGCTGTTTCAAAAAAGGGGAGTGGTAGTGCAGGCCTGTAATCCCAGCACTCAGGAGGCTGAGGCAGGAGGATCCCTGAGAGTTCAAGGCCAGCCTGGGCTACAAAGTGAGTTCAAGGCCAGCCTGCACTGCATAGTGAGACCCTGCCTCAAAGAGACAAAAGAAAAGAAAGGGTAGGGGAAAAGGAAGGGAAAAGACAACTCCGAAAAGTATCTGGAATTAGTCTGTAGTGTTCATGTGGCTCTGTCTGTGTAGCAGACGGCGAGTGTGTCCAGTGTTGTTTCTGCCAGTGAGACAGGTAAGATTGTCAGGAGGTTTAAAGGCTTAAACCCCCAGCTAAGAAAATGCATGGCAGCGTCCAGGGAGCTCGGTGAGACGGGGCCGGGGCAGGGGCCCGAAGCCAGATGGTGTGGAGGGGCGGGGGAGCCCCGACTTCCTCAAGCGGCCAGTGGCCTCCCGTCCTGGGCACCTGCTGAAACTCACCGGGTGCCCACAGGTGTTACTAAGCATTCATGCTCATGGCTTCAGCCACCCAGGGCTCAAAAATCATTTAGGAAAAAAGCTGCCTGAACTGAACACACACAGACATTTTTGCGTATCCTGACTCCCTAATCAGCACAGCCCCAGCCTAACAACAACTCAGACACGTTTACAGGTGTAGAATCAAAGGTCACAAGGTGGACTTCAGCACACACGAGGGGGTGTGGGCAAGGGCCGGGACGCGCCGCACTGCTAACAGAGCGGGTTTTAACAGCACGCGGCCTGCGGGCCTTTTCCATATGGAAGAATGGCGGCACCACAGATCTGGGGATGTACTGGGAGGACCTGGAGCCATCCGTGCTCACAGCTATGCTGTACTATAGAGTCCCGGGGGAGAGATGCGCTGCTGGCGCCCGCAGGAGCCCGGCTGGGACTCCCGCAGTCCTCCCCGGCTGCCTGGCATGTGCGGGGCTCTGCCCAGGGCACCCACAGCAAGGCAGGGGGGATGAGGGAGGGACGGAGTGGGGCGAGTGGGGGAGGAAGGGGGCAAAAAGAACTCAGCTCCCACGGTGCAGGCACGGTGAGGTCCTGACCTGCGAGCAAGTCACGCCCCGGACTCTTCCACACCCACAGAGTGAGTCTCACCCTATACACCCTGTACACCTGCGCAAGTCTGCAACACAGACATCCCTACACTGAGGACTTACGCAAGACGTACCAACAGAAAAAAGGAAACGTGGACAGAAAACAAAGAAAAAACCAGTAGGCTTAGGTTCTAACGTATCAACAACTGTGTTATGTATAAATGTATTTAATGTGAACAGTCCGAGCCCGGCATGCATCTGTAATCCCGGCTCTCTGGGAGACTGAAGCAGGAGGGCCTCAAGTTAGACACCAGACCGAGTAACTTAGGAAGACCTTGTCTCGAAAAAGGGCTGCCTCTGTGACTTAGTGTGAAGACCCTGAGCTCAGTCTTTACTGTCACCATACACAGACTGATAGGTGGGATCCAAATACAGGTAAAAGACAGAGGCTGGCAGAGTGGATTTAAAAATGGGACTCAACTCAATGGTTCAAGAAATTAGTTCCTGTTAATGAGCCAGGGAGATGAAAAGTAAAAGAGTGGAAAAAATTACCTAAGCTTTAGGTCATCAGAATAAAGCAAGTGGATACATTATTACCAAGGATACTGGCTAATGCTAAAGAGTCAGACCATCAAGAAAAGAGCAGTTCTAAGCACTTCACAACAAACCGCAGGGCTTCTGTGCTGGACCCCAAAGCTGACACCGCGAAAGGGGAGTGAACATCTCCACCCGGGGACCCCGGCCCCGCTCAGTAGGTGACGGAAGCAAACAGAACTGGCAACAGTGGGGAACAGCTGAACCGTGGAGCCCACCGCTGGGCTCTGACCGACACGCACCCCGCACCCCCCCTCAGCGCAGCATCTTCTCCCAAACGGCCACCCACGTTCACCCAGACAGACCATATCCTGGCCCCGAGAGGAGCTGCAGCAAGACTGAAAGAACTGAAATCGTACAGTGTGTTCCCTAACCACAGTGAAGTCAAACTAGAAATCATTTCACAGAGGAAAGATTAAAAAAATCTTCAAACACTTGAATATTAGCACACTTCTCCATAAGCCATGGTCAAAGCAGCAGTCTCAGGGGACATTAAAAAATACAGTCAACTGGCTGGCGTGGTGGCACACGCCTTTAATCCCAGCACTCGGGAGGCTGAGGTAGGAGGAGCGTTGCGAGTTCGAGGCCAGCTTGGGCTACAACGTGAGCAAGGCTGGCCTGAGCTACACAGTGCAGCCCTGCCTCAAAAAACCAGGGCCGGGGGTTTGGCTCAGTGGCTTAAGCACCTGTCTGGCAGGTGCGAGGTTGTGAGTTTGATCCCTGGTGCAACAAAATATATATAGTCAACTGAGTGAAAATACAAAATAACATTAAAATGTCCGGGATGTTGCTAAGGAAATGTGGAGAGGGAAACGTGGGGCACGGAGGTTACGTTGGGGTCTCCCCGTGCTCTGCACCTGCACCCACAGTGGGGCCAGCGGTCCCCTCCCCCGCCCAGGCGCTGCTGCCCCGCCTGGGTGCGCTGGTCTTCTCCAGGCCCCACACCCCATCCGGATCTGTTCGGCAAGTTCGCTTTTCCTGACTGGTTGGAGGCCTCCATGCCTGTAAAGGCAGCATATTTTACAACGGAGTCACTGGATCTCTTTACCCAAGGGGTTGCGTTGAGAACCTCTTGCTGTTTTCGTGCGCGTGTGTGCGTGGGGCCTTGCTGAGAACTCTGACCCTTGCTCCCCAGGCTTTGAACCTAGCCTACTCCAGCATTTATGGCAGCTACCGGAACTTCGTGGGGCCGCCACACTTCCAAGTCATCTGCCGGCTGCTCGGCTACCAGGGCATTGCCGTGGTCATGGAGGAGCTGCTGAAGGTCGTCAAGAGCCTGGTGAGTTTCCCCACAGGAGTTCCCCTCACAGGCGCGAGTGCAGGGCCAGAACCGCCGGGGCTTGTCTGAACTATGTGTCTTCAACAGAGGAATGATTCCATTTAGTTTCACACACTTCTGGTACTTTCATTTCTCCCCCATTTTTCCTGATTCAAGAAAGTAGATCCAGGGCTGGGGATTTAGCGCAAAGAAAAAAAAAAAAAGAAAGTAGATCCACCATACCTGTGACCTGTGATTCCAGCTACTTAGGAGGCTGAGATGGGGAACTCCCTTGAGCTCAGGAATTTGGAGCCAGCTGACCCTGTCGCTTAAAAGAAGCCAGAGTGGATCCAGGTTATTTTAACTGATTCACAGAAGGCATTTTTAATTACTGTCTTTCTTGTAAGAGAATATTGTTCTTTATCGCCAAGTGTAGGCTGTCATGTCTCATGATTGAACCACTAGTCAAGAAAAAGCTTGAACCTGCATTTGTGGCTGTGTGAATTGAGTGGCAATCTATCAAGGAAATGAGATGGCCATGCATTTAAAGGAAGACAAAGACTATCAAAATTCTAAAAGTTAAATCTACAACTGCACAGGTCAGGATTCAAATTAAGTAGAAGCTATAGGGATTTAGCTCAGTGGTGCCTGCCTGGCAAGCATGAGGTCCAGAGTTCAATTCCCAGTACCAAAATACATAAATAAAGAAATAAAATAAATAAATAAACTAGAACACAGGAGAGTTTGGTCATGGATCCTAGGACCCACCCAGGCTTTGCCAGGACCCCAGCAGGAAATTCTGCCTGCATGTGTGGCATTCGGAAGGTGCTGAGACTCCTGGCCTGTGGCTGGGCATGGAGCGGACAGAATCCGGCCTTGAAGCCGTACCAGACCCATGGGAAGAGCCCAGGCACTCCATGCTGTCCTGTCAGGACTGGGGTCCCTGCGCTGCAGGTGCCCCAGCTCTCCTGCCCTCTTCCTAGCATCCTTGGGGCCCTGCATCTCAGGCGGGCACTGTGATTTGCAGCGTGAATGTGGCCAGCCACGCGAAGACACCTGGTCACTGCTTTTTGCCCAGTGGGGTTTCATTTCCCTGCTGGAGCAGCGCTGTGGACCACTCATGGCTGTGCGTTCTGTGACAGCCACGCGTGCACAGTGCGTGCTGTGGCCAGCACAGCCTCTGTCTCCCCAGCTCCAGGGCACAATCCTGCAGTACGTGAAGACGCTGATGGAAGTGATGCCCAAGATCTGCCGCCTGCCGCGGCATGAGTACGGCTCTCCCGGTGAGTCTGGGGGCCTGGGCTGTGGTGCTCGTGACGCTGTCCGCAAGGCAAGGAGAGCTCAGCCCTTAGGCCACAGCAGTGAAAGCAAGCTGGACATCACTGGGAAGAATTAGCTTTGCCTTCCCAGCAGGAAGCATGTGGGGGGAAAGCACGCAGAGGCCCCGTCCTAGGTAAGGAAACGCAAGGCATGTTGGCCAGCGTGGACTAACCTCTAGACACCGCGCTCCTCTGCACAGCCCAGCCAAGGAGCACAGGGAGCCTGCCTGAGCCAGGGCCTCCACCCTCCCGGACTGAGGCCACCCCTTCCTGTCTGTCAGACAGACGTCCCCCTGGTGCCCGCAGGGCCTGCGTGCAGGCTGCAGGCCCTCAGGCAGCTCGTGTGAACGCTGCACGTGAACTTCTACTGTTGGGCTCTCTAAATGCACTTTAGTGGTTTCCAAAAGTGTTGGTTCGTGGTAAAACTGCGCTGGAGGAGCTGCAGTCAGTTAAGGCTGGCTTTTGTCCCTTACATAGCAGTTTCCTTCTGTAAGTTGCACAGCTGAACACTGGCCTCGTCTTCAGTGATGTGGGCCCACACGTGGGGGACTGACAGACGCTGACCTGGTAGGCAGCCCGCTGGCCCAGCCTGGTGCCTGGACACAGCTGTTGTTGGTGTCGGAGGAGCAGTGAGGGGACCAATGAAGGAAATTAAGTGAACTGTTGCCAGCCCTTGCTTAGAAGAACCCAATTTCAGCACATCAGAAAATGGGTGAACAATGTTGGGTAATAATATGGTGAGACGGGAGCTTTAAGCACGGCAGAGGAAGCCATGCAGGTGCACGTCAGCACAAGGCACGCCGTCCCCGCCTGCGAGGGGTCTTCCCGCAGTGAGATGGGCCACGGGCTGTGCTGAGGAAGGGCTGTGTCAGGCACAGGGGCAGACGGGGCCTTGCGTGGCCCTCAGGGCGCGTCCTGGGGTGAGGACCTCCACTGCAGTGGGTTCCGTCTCCAGCTTTGTTCCCTCCAGGGTAATGTGGGCCTCTCTGAGTCTTCTGCCTTTATGTGCATTTTGGAATCAGCCTGTTGGCTTTTGCCTGGCTTTGCGCTGAATGCATAGATCAGGAGCATTTTTGCGTTCTGTTACGCTGTCTGGGCGTTGGTGAAGCCCCCGCCTTTCTCTGGCGCTGGGGAGAGCACGCAGCTTTCCCCAGGTGTGATGGGGGCTGTGGCCTGCATCCACCCTTGACAGATGGGGGCGAGCGTTTCAGTGCCGCAAGCTGTGGCAAACCTGTCAGACGCCTGCCTGCCTCTGCCGCAGCTGACCGTGCGGTCCCTCTCCTGTCCCGCCGTGTTGTGGTGGTGACTGCTGTCGTCATCGCCTTTCTGAAGTCATGGGGTTGCAGAGACGGTGGCGCCCATCACCCTGGGCACAGGGCCGAGGTCAGCGCAGGACTGGATGCTGTGCTGTCCTCATCATCAGTACGCATCTAGCTGCCACGGAGACAGGATGCCAGGGCTCTGCCCCTCCGCCCCCACCAGCACCCCGCCTGCTTCCGCCCCACAGGCATCCTGGAGTTCTTCCACCACCAGCTGAAGGACATTGTGGAGTACGCGGAGCTGAAGACAGTGTGCTTCCAGAACCTGCGGGAGGTGGGCAACGCCGTGCTCTTCTGCTTGCTGATCGAGCAGAGCCTGGTGAGCGCCTGGCCTCATCCCCGTCACGGTGGCACGGCTCCCGCCAGCGTCTGGGAAGCATCGTGCTGGGGAGGTTTCAGTGGGGACCCAGGAAGCAGTGTTACACAATACCACTTTTTCCTCATGGTGACTTACTTGAAATTTGTTCCTTGCACTTGAGAAACAAATGGATTGTTTTAGGGTTTTTCTCACCTACCCAGGGAGATGATTGCTGTGTTGCTGCCCAAAGCATCTATTGTTGCAGACCTGATGACTCTGCTAAGGCAGAACAGTGTTCTCGAAAGCCAGGCACCGAGTGCCTGGAGTGCACTTCAGGGTGTAGCAACGGAGCCGCCAGGGCTAAGCCGGGGCCTGGCTCCCTGCACCCGCACACGAGAAAGCTGGTGTGTGCTGGCGGCTCCTGGGGAGTCCGGGGCAGGTGCGGCACGTCTGGGAACTGAAAGCCTCCAGGGGGAACACATCTTTGGGCCCCCCTTCTTCCTGCACCCCTGGATAGACCTTCCCACACAGTGCCAAGGGGAAGTAGAGCAGCGGCCTCAGCCCCTCCTCGTCCTTGCCGCCTGCTCCCCAGGGACCCCAGGCTCCCCCTCCTCCCCGCAACAGCAGCCTTCCAGTGTCCCTTTGGCACTGGATGGCGGGGTGCACCTTGTCTGCAGCAGCCCCTCAGCACCTGCTGACATCGCCTCCCTTTCTCCACCGCAGTCCCTAGAGGAAGTGTGCGACCTGCTGCACGCGGCCCCTTTCCAGAACATCTTGCCACGAGTCCACGTGAAAGGTGAGCCCGTGTGCTGCCGCCGCCGGGGGCGACTTCAGGACCTGAGTGGCCGGCTGTGGGATGTAACCCGGTTGAACGAGTGACAGTGAGATGTTGGTGCTTCAGGATGGCGGCGGGGGCGGGGCACGTAGGGACCCTGCGGGGTGCTGAGCTGCCCGGGTCTCAGCAGACGAGTGGTGAAAAGCCTCACAGTACTCTTCTGCTATAGCGTGTTCGAAACTTTCAGTAAGTTAAAAAAATGAACATTTAACAAATCAGTTCTGTTGGGCTTTGTCTGCGCTCTTTTCAGTTTATTGTGTGAGGGAGTCACACCAGTCCCATTGAAAGTAGACCCCCAAATGGAAACAGTACCTAAAGCAAATCTGTCAGTTTGTATTGAAAGGTCAAGTCTGTTCTGCAAAGCTTCCTTCCAAAGACTCTATATCCACATTAACAATCTTCTTAGCAAAATTTTCACGTTATTTCTTGGAAAGCATAATAAAATCTTTTTCCCACTGCAGAGGGAGAGAGGCTTGATGCCAAAATGAAAAGGCTGGAATCAAAGTACGCCCCCCTGCACCTCGTCCCCCTGATTGAGAGGCTGGGGACCCCACAGGTAGGTAAAGTGGGCTGGGCGTCCACCGTGGGCCTGCAGGGGGACGGGGCAGTCAGGGAATGGGATCAGGTGGGCGGCGGCCCCCAGCTGGAGGAGAACGCATCGGAGACCGCGTTCCAGGGTGCGCACACCGTAAACGAGCTCCTCACATCACCCGGCGACCCAGCCGGACACAGCAGACGTCACCTGTCATTGTCCATCTGTTCCTAAAGAAACGGCAGAAACGACACAGCCTCAGGGCAGTTCTGATCCCATTCCTGGTCCTCAGCCTCCGCATGGCGCCACCCCGAGGGGGCCCCTGCGCGCGCGCCGCAGGCTGGACAGCGGCATCCCTGAACTCCGCCCGTTAGATGCCAGCAGACCCAGCCACACTGCGATGACCAACACTGTCTCGGCACACTACCAGTCTCCCATGGCTGGGAACTCTAGTCAGGCCTATGGGAGACATTACTGAAGCTCGTTTTCGGCGCTTGCTTCCACGCACCCTCTTCTGCCAGCTGAGTGGTTCCTGACACACAGGCCTGCTTGTGCTTTCTGCAGCAAATCGCAATCGCGAGGGAGGGGGACTTGCTGACCAAGGAGCGCCTCTGCTGCGGCCTGTCCATGTTCGAGGTCATCCTGACACGGATCCGGACCTTTCTGGATGACCCCATCTGGCGCGGGCCTCTCCCCAGCAATGGGGTCATGCACGTGGATGAGTGCGTGGAGTTCCACAGGCTGTGGAGCGCCATGCAGTTCGTGTACTGCATTCCCGTGGGGACGCACGAGTTCACCGTGGAGTAAGTGTGTGCTGTGTGGTGTGCTGGGTAGCGGTCCAGGGGCGGCGGGGACAGGAGGAGGGCGCTGTCTCCTGGGAAGGGATCGGACATGCACCACGCTGCTTCAGTGCCACAGAGGTGGGGCTTCTTGACACCAAGGAGAGGACCCGGGGGGACTGGCATCCCTGGAGCCCCTGAACACAGATGGGGCTGTGTGCTTCTGGGTAGTAGGTCCTGATGTCACTCTGCCCCTGGGGACTGACAAAGTTAGCAAACAGCGTACCCAAGTTCAGACACTGTCTTTATCAAAAGCCGAAGTCCTCAGCTGCTCAGATCCTGCTTCTGCCGTGGATGGCGACTGAGGGGGATGGAGGGCCTCTGACGCCGTGTGCTCCTGCCCCTCTCAGGCAGTGTTTCGGTGACGGGCTGCACTGGGCCGGCTGCATGATCATTGTGCTGCTCGGGCAGCAGCGGCGCTTCGCGGTGCTGGATTTCTGCTACCATCTCCTCAAAGTACAGAAGCACGATGGCAAGGATGAGATTATCAAAAACGTGGTATGTGGACAGACATTCTAGAAGCCTCCTTGATTAGAAGGCCTGGGGGTGGGTATTTTTCACTGTAATAATGAGCTTTCACCAACCGAAATGTTACTTCCATTCCTAAAGTGAACCTAAATATAACCACCGTTCTCTTCCCTTCTCCAAGTGCTCAGCCCCACTTAGCTCGTGGGCGCGACCTGCATTTTTGTATTATTGGTACCCGCCTGGTCTTCCCTGACGACTCGGAATGCGCTGTCTTTGTCACTGTATGGACTCCTTACAGCTGAATTCTAGAACACGCTGCTCCTGGTAGTTGGCGATGATCTTTACCAACACTGTAGGCTTTCTGCGGCTTCTGCTGTTGGGGACTCCAGTCAGACGTCAGCCCCTTACTGCCCCACCCCTGCTGGCAGCTTTCTCCTGCCACCATAGCATCAGCACAGGCTCGGTGGTGCAGACGGCAGTGTAACTCACTGATTCACTACGTCGGGGTCAGCATGGCTCCCCGACCCTCCCCCCACAGGCCTCGATCAGCACGGCAGTGGCGCCGCATTTGCCCTGGAGACCCGGGGATGAATCTGCTTTCGCTCCCGTGGAGGCAGGTGGCTGGTTTCAGACCCTTGTACTCGTAGGGACAATGTCCCCATCTCCTGCTGGCTGCCAGCCCCATGCTCTGTCTTTTGCCTTTCGTGCAGCTACAGTGGGCCAGGCCCTCAGCTTCCAGCGTTCCCTGTTGCTGTGGCTTTTGTGCCTCTAGCTAGGAAAAGTCCTCTCTGCCCATGTAATGAGGTTGGGTCTGGCTGGACTGGCCAGGAGGCTTTCTCTTCCTGACTTCAGCTTGCTAAGCTCAGCGCACCTACCAAGCCTGTTCTGTGAGGCAGAGGTATAGGTCCAAGGAGTGGCTGTGCGCATCCTAAGGGTGCTGTAGCTGCCACATGTCACTTTCTTGGCTTTCACTGCTTCCGGAGTTCCTTCCTCGTATGTGTCTGCAGGCAGCTTAATTGAGTTCTACCTAATCTGCTGAGTTTCTATTCCAGAAGTTCTGTGTCCATTTTTCTCAATTTAGTTCTTCCAATCTTGGTTGTAACTGATAATTTAAATCTTTGAATTCTAAGGGCCGGGAGTTTGGCTCAGCGGCTTAAGCACCTGCCTAGCAGGTGAAACCCTGGTACCGCAAAACCAAAACAAAAAAACACATAAATCTTTGAATTCTAGTATTTACTTAAAAAGAACTTAATTCAGATGATTTTCCTCCCGAGATCTGCATTGCTCCTGCTCACTGCCGTGGGCTGGTGCCAGCCTGGGACCACATTAGCCTTATTGAAGGGTGTCGGCTTTGGCCCAGGCTCTCAGCCCAGCACTGCTGTTTTCTGCTTTGCCACCTTCGTGGAAACCACCACTGGTATTTGTGAGTTTGTGTTTTAATATTATTCTTTATCCAGATCACAGCAAGGTCGGTCAAAACTTTCTGTCCACAATATTGCCAAGCTGGAAGTCTAGAACTCACATTTTACTAGTTTACTGGTCTTTCTCTACTGAACATACTGTCTTCGTCTTTGTAGTCCCAGCTTTGAACATGCAGTAGGTTCTTACTGCATGGATATTTGTGGAACGAATATGCCTTTTAGGTTTTGCAAAGCTGCATGTGGCAGCATGAAAACGATAGAGAAATGTGTTTAGACTGAAAGTACATTCACCGTTACAATAGCAGCATTTAAAATACAGTGCTTCAATATAGTCTGATGTAGTTTTTTTTTTTTTTCTTTTTTGTGGCACCGGGGATCGAACTCACAGCCTCGTGCCCGCCAGACAGGCGCTTAAGCCACTGAGCCAAACTCCCAGCCTGATGTAGTTTTTCTGAGAAAATATGAAAACCCTAAACTTTTGAGTCACTAAGTACCCGTATAAGGGTTAATACTAAGATGCCCTGGCCTTCACTGTTGTAGCCTTTGAAGAAGATGGTGGAGAGGATTCGCAAATTCCAGATCCTCAATGATGAGATCATCACCATCCTGGACAAGTACCTGAAGTCGGGGGACGGGGAGAGCACCCCGGTGGAACACGTGCGTTGCTTCCAGCCCCCCATCCACCAGTCTCTGGCCAGCAGCTGAGGGGCAGGCCACCTCCGCCATGGAGTGACCAAAGGCACCATTCTCTTTCTGAAAACTGTTTAGTGGTTCTAGGGACTATTTTCAGTACCTCTGTACTTGTTCAAGGGGGGTACTTTTTGATCTAAAAGCTTATTTTATAAAATTGACTTATTTTTCTAGACTAAAATTGTATATGCTTTTGGTAATGAGGAAGTCTGGCTGCTAATTGTTGCCCTAATGTTCTTACAGAATTATTTTCAGATTTCCTATACAATATCCCAGCAGCTAGCTACACCATGTAACACTGCTGAGTTCATTCATTTTTTCCCTTAATAAACTTACACCTTTTAATTGTATTAAAATCCTATGCCAAGTACCATTAAACTTTATGACTATTTAGCAGTAGTGTAGGGATTTTTCTGGTCTTTTACGAACAATTTTCTAAGTCATTATCCCTCTTTTGTGTCAGTGTTTTCTAAGATAGTGAACTTGATTCTCTGGTTTCCACTAAATCCAAGTATGATGAAATCTAATTGTGAGGAGTACAGGTTAGAGAAATAAAACTAACGAAACCTACATGTGTGCATTTATTTACTGCCACCTTTCCTGGCTGGCACAGGCAGGCACTCTCTCCTAGTTCAGCCAGGTTCAAGCCATAATCGACGTGGCCTCCGCGAGGTTGAGGTGGGACAGGACCAGGACACGTCTGACACCACCGACATCTGACTTACACACAGACCAGAGAGACGTAAGACTCACGTGTGGCGGCTCCACTGTGGACGCAGGGGCCACTGAGCACTTATGCTGCGTGCCTCCGCGCCCCGGCGGCTGGCAGAGGCCTAACAGCGACAGCAAACGTGGCAGACGGGACCGAGGAGACCTGAGTCCTGTCCCCGACGTCCCCCAGAGCTCCTGCCCCGCTGCTAAGCAGCCTGTCTGTCGTGGCTGGCACTGCCCCATGTGGTCTGTCAGCTCTAACCCACCAGTTTGTTGTCCTTACTGGAATTATGGAAATAGATACAGTGGCAAGAGCTGAGAGCCAGGTCCGGCCTCTGGAAGCTGAGGTGGAAGGATCAAGGCCAGCCTGGCTGCCCATGAGACAATCTTAAACGGAAACTGCATTACTGTGCTAGGGGACATCCGGGTCCAGGGGCTTCGAGGCCAGCACACAGAGGATAATGACCCGCTCTGCTGCACTGTCAGCGGGAGTTACGTGACCTATAACTGTTACAAGAAGTTACCTCAAAATGACGGGTGATAGGCACTGACAACCCTAGGGCCAGCATTCAGCTACAGATGAGGAGTGGTGTCTGTGTTCACCCTACGCAAACAGAACAAAAGGTTACCAAGTTAGTGATAAGCCAAATAACGTATACAGGAGGATTCTTGGTACTATAACATGTTAGATAATAAGAGAATCTGTTAGTATCAGTTATGCATTCTCTATAAGGACACCGTCATCCCCACCAGGGTGAAAACTGGTGTTATGTACAAAGCAGAATAGAGACCCAGTGTGTGCGTGGGTACGTGCTAGGCCTGTGGTCTGAAAATGCATGGGAGAACCAGGGTGGAGTTCAGTGCCACCGTGCTTACCCAGCATGCCGAAAGTCTGCTTTCAGCCTGGGCACCAAAAACTTTTTAACACTTATGTGGGAGGAGGCTGACAGAAAAAAGTTTCTGGCAAACTCCTTAGAACACCAATAAAACCTGGAAAAAAGACAAAAACTGGCCGACCGTCAGCCCTGCCCCGTGAGGCAGACCTCTGGGAGGGGGGCACGTCACGCCAGCACGCAGGCCCCGTGGGTCCGGGCAGCACCGAGCGGCACAGCGGCCACCGTGGAAGCTGGGGAGAGGCGCGGGCAGGGGCAGGCCCGGCCTGCGCTCCTTCTGCTGTTCAGGCCAGGACATCGTCACTATGTATGTATTTTTAAAGGCCAATGAACAGCTGTAAGTACACAGATTTTGAAACTGGAATAGGGTTTGTTACACTTCTTTTTTTAACATTTGAAAATTTCCATAAACATTTTCCAAGACCAAAATACACGATGTCCAAATGAACTCTTAAGCAAAGTATGTGGTTCAAAAATGATACCTGACATACTTCAGCATTTGGACTTTCTATAAGAACTTTGTTTGAATTCTTTATTATAACATGGATTAAATTTATGAAAGCATCCCAGTCTCCTGATTTTATTTCCAAGTTGCTAAAAGGTCTAAATGACAACATAATTCATGAAAATATACTGAAAAGTACAAGAGTTGCTGTAAAATGGCAATGAGGTTCTAGGCACCATGGATTCAGACCGAAGAATCAACTCAGCCCAACGGTAAGGTGGAGCCACCCTGCTGAGCAGGCCACACCGGTGGGACAAGCTGCTAAGGAGGCCTCCGATGGACACGGGAAACGGGACATGAAACCAGATTCCAGGGGACAAGTCACAGCCTGAGAAGTGCTTCCTCCACGTGACTCCCTAACCTTACGTTTCGTGAAGGACTTTCATTTAAAAATGAAGGATTCCCTTAAACTAATACTTCAAAATTAAAGTAATTCATCAAGCAGGAGTCAACTTTATAGGTAAGGTAAATCACAGGATAATGTATTGGGATAATTTTGTTCTTTTTTTACAATCAAAAGGCCTTTTATGGCCAGAAAGTGACGGCGTGGGGATGACAAATGTACATTTTCATCACCAATGAAAAAATAAAGCATTTTTATAGACTTAAAACTGTCATTAGTGCATTTAGATTTTGAAGAAAGAATCAAAATGTAAAATGTCTCTACAATAATACAACAGTAATAGAAATTGTCTGTGTACTAAGGTCATTTTAGTAAGCTACCATTGTTTAAATATAGGAAAAGTAACTTCCTGGTCCAAATTGGTGAAACCTTAAAAAAGATTGTCTTTAGAGAGCACGGAGGACAGTGCTTTTCAGACACACTGTGGCATTCAGAATCAGCATGGTAACAGAACCACAGATGAACCTTTTAACCTTCATGCCTCTCTTAAAAAGCCGTCAGGCTCCCGTTTCTCCGGGAGATGTTTTCCCCAGGGTGTTGCTCAACTCCACAAGGTAAGCTCTCTTCGTTATTATTAAGAACTTCATACATATTAGAGAGATTGCCATTTGCTGCTTTTTCATCTTTTCGCAAAGATATGGGCAGACTTGCTAGACTAAAGCTGACATCCTTAAAGGCATGCAGCAAGAATATCCCCACGATGATGGTGAAGAAGCCGCTCAGAGTCCCGATGACATCATCCGTGGGCATATCCTGCCACTCCTTGAAGAGAATGGCTGAGCAGGTTAAGACGGACGTGGTGAAGAACACATAGTAGATGGGAGTCACGATGGACGTGTTGAATATGTCCAGCGCCCGGTTCAGGTAGTTGATCTGAGTGCTCACGCAGACCACCAGGCTCAGCAGCAGGACCCAGGCCAGCGGGTGCTGCAGCACAGGCCTGCCCGCCAGCAGCTCCTTGATGGCGATGCCCAGGCCCTTCACGCAGGAGACCGAGAACGCGCCAATCACGGAGCAGATGGTAATGTACACCAGGATGTTGGTCTGCCCGTGGCGAGGCCCCACCACGAAGATGAGTATCAAGGACACGATGACCACAAGTGTTGCAAAGACCACAAAGCCTGGAGGAAAGGAGTTACCTCCATCAAATATTTGGTGAGATGTTCTTAGACACAGATGATCCAAACAAAACAAAATACAGGGAACTAGACAAGGAGTAGAAAAAGATTGTGCATGTAATAAGAATTACTTTGCTTCTCCTGCCATAGCCATCATGGAGAAAGCCTATAATCTCAGCACCTAAAAGCCTGAGGCAGAAGGATTGTTGTGAGTTTAAAGCCAGCCTGGGGAAAAAATTAAAAAAAATAAAAATAAAAAAATAAAGCCAGCCTGGACTACACAGTTAAAAAGACCAGCCTAAACTACCTACATGGGGAAATCTTATCTGAAAAAACAAAACAAGATAAAACAAAGGAAAGAAATGTTGAGGAGGCTAAGACAGAAAGGTCCCAGTTTAAGGACAGTCTGTGCAACTGAGCAAGAACCTATCTGAAAGTAAAAAGAACTAGGAATATAGCTCAGTGGTAAAGCAGTTGCCTAGCACAAGGCCCTGTTTCTGATTCCCACTACTCTAAAAGAAATAAATAAAATACAAATGTAAGGCTAAAAAGAAACTCAAAGGCTGGACAATAGGCTCCCAAAAGGCAGAGGATAAAGGCAAAATGGTAAAAATGAGAGGAAAACCAAATAAAGTAAATAGGTTGGAGACGTAGCTCAGTGGTAGAGTAATTGCCCAGCATGCCCAAAGCCCTCAGTTCAAGCCCCAAAAAAGAAAAAAGAAAATCTAATTCTGGATGCTCAATCAATACAGAGCAAGGCTGGGCACAGTGGCACACCTCTGTAACCCCAGTCTGGGAGTCCAAGGCAGGAGAACTGCAACTTTGAGCCAAGCCTGGGCAAATTAGTGACTTAGCATGACCCGTACCCCTTGTACGGGAGGTGGTGCTGGGGCTGCAGCTCAGTGCAGAGGCCCTGGTTTCAATCCCCAGTACTGGAGGAAAAAAAAAAAAAACCACTAAGAGAAAACAGAAAGGAATATCAAAAAAGGCAATTCAATTCAGTTCCCCAGAGTTAAGACATAACTTTTCAAATTAAAAATACTGAATAAGTACCCAGTACAACAGAAAAAAATGGACCCACATGTAGGAGTATCAGTGGGAAAGTCTAGACACCAGAGACAGAAAAAGGTCCCAAATGCTTCCAAAATCAAAAAATGGGTCATAAATATCAGATAAAACAACTGCTGATTTGATTTCTTAATAGCAACAGAAAATGAAGAGACAATGGAGGTCACAGTAGGAGAAGTGATCACAATATGGCTAAGGTGAGAATAAAAACTATGTAATGATAAAATCATGGAAACAAATAAACAAACCTAAGTAGATGCAATAGTTGCGATACAGTAGATAATGACTAAAACCAAGGAAGCAGTAGCAGCGTAACGCATCCATGTTACTTAAAAGTATGAAGTTTACAGAACAAAAGAAGCAAGGAGCTGGAGAGGACCACAGCAACTTTTTATTTTCCGTAATTGGCTATGTAGAACAACAGTCCCTATGTTCACATAAAGTTTTGAGTAAAGTAAAACTAGCTGTGCATGGTGGCGCACATCTATAATCCCAGCACTGAGGAGGCCAAGGCAAGAGAATTGCCATGAGTGAGTTTAAGGCCAGTGTGAACTACATAGCAAGACCCTGTTTCATAAAAACAAACAAAAAATGAATAAATAAATAAAAACTAACTTACAAAGTAAAAGTACAGCTGGGTGTGGTGATGCCTGCCTATAATTCCAGCACTCAGGAGGCAGAGGCAGGAAGATCACCTCAAATTTGAGGCCAGTCTGGACTACACAGTGAACTCAAGGACAGAATGAACTACACAGCAAGACCCCATCTCAAAAAAGTAAAACTACAGTACAACCAGTAACCCTTTTCTTTCTCTTACCTGGATCACCTAACTTGTGTGACATCTCATTCAAGGTCTCTATCTCCTCCTCTTTTGGAGCATGGATGACCATCACTGTAGATCCTAGAATACTCAGCAAACACCCAATCTTGCCATGAAGATTGAGTCTTTCATTCAGAAAGTACGAAGAAAGAATGGCACTAAAATGGAAAAGGGGATTGAGAACTTTAGAATCAGCTACTTTCTCCATTTATAAATATCAGGAGACTCACAATTTAAATTACTGAACTCACACTAAACACTGTCATCATGAAGATTCTAGCTTTCAGCCAAATTAAAATGTACATTAGACTATAAAATGAATCACCTGCTTCATCAAATACCGAGCCTATATATTTACCATCTTTCCTTTCCAAGAAATTTACAATATAAGAACTATACTTTGTAAAACTTATGCCCTAATTAGAAATCTATATCCAAAGCAAGGCCTAAAAATTGTTCCCCTTTTCCCTATTGGTTGATGCAGTCCCTTCAAGTCCATTTACTGTAACTATACAATTTGCCTCTTAATTATCCTATATTATTTACAAATACAGTTAACAACAAAAGAAACTAGGTGCTAGCAGGGCACTGAATTATGACTTTGCCTGGATTACCAGTTCTTCATACAGTGGGTCCTGATCTAGGAACTCAGCTCCCAAGGGTGCTGTGACTCCGACTGCTAACTGGAGGCCCCCGCTCCCGCACACAGCCGTCACCGTCTCTCTCCTTACAGAGGCAGACCTCAGTGTCCTCAGGGACACGGCCCAGGATCTCTCAGTTAACCCCATGCAGGAAAGAATCTCATCATGCTCCTTCTAGAACTCTCTGAGAGTTACATCTGTGAGACCATCTGGAAGCACAAGTGGCTGGCATTTGGGTCCTAACTCAAGACTTTAGTCGTAAGTCCAAACTACAATACCAGTTATAACTCAAGTTGTTCCCATGCGCAACCAGTCATAGCTCGAGAGTCCACTGTTAACACCTGTTTTAATAACACAGTTCTCGCCGGGCGTGGTGGCGCACGCCTCTAATCCCAGCACTCACTCGGGAGGCTGAGGTAGGAGGAGCGTTGTGAGTTTGAGGCCGGCTTGGGCTACAACGTGAGCGCAAGGCAAGCCTGAACTACATAGTATGGCCCTGCCTTGAAAAAAATAGGGCCGCGAGTTTGGCTCAGTAGCTTAAGCACCTGTCTGGCAAGCATGAGGACATGTTTTGTGTGATTCGATCTCTGGAACCGGGGGGTGGGGGGACAGTTTTATCCAAGCCAAGAAAAAAATACAGAATCAACCAGTATTTAAAATCATGACACGAGGAAAGAATAAAGACCACGACCTTATTTTATACGTAGTTCCTTGAAAAAAAGGATAAAAACACGTAAATCAACTTTCAGAATAGTGACCCAAATCCAGACTTCAAACTCGGCTTATTGTTTAATTACCGAAATTACACAAACAGGCCGGTCCTGGACCAGTGTTGCCAAGGAGGACGCCACGCCAGCTGCTGGCAGCACTGAATTCAATCCTAAGTGACTTCCCAAGGCAGGGATGCAACGTCACCCTCCCCAGCCAGGCCCCCCAAAGTGCACACAGATTGACGTTGACAATGAGACAAGGGGAACCTGGAGCTTTCAAACATCAGAGTCATCCATCAGCCAAAGCAAAGATCATATCTCCCCACTCATCAACTGCTGGCCGATGCAGAGGGCAACTGTTTGGAAGCAAATCACTAACTGTAAAACAAGGTCCCCAAGGTTGTTGAAACGTGAAGCATGCTCACGTATTAATCATACTGAGTGTTTTCCATGGTAAAACACTCACTGCTGCTTCTGCACACAAAACATGTCCTTACCTTACAAGGACGCTGAGCGCTCCCAGTGGGGTCACCAGCGTGGCTGGGGCAAAGGCGTACGCGGCGAAGTTGGCCACCTCACCGGCTCCCACTGCGGGATGCACAACACACAATTTCAGGAAACGTCTGTATTTATGCAACTTAAGTATCAACTTCTATATTTTCTATTAATAAGGATTATGGTTCTGTAAATTATCAGTATTGACTATGCAAAAGTCTACCAGAATTGACACAAATATATAATCTTAATTGAAAAAATTGAATTTATGTTCACTTGATGGTATTTTCTTTAAAAAATTAAGTAGATATTTATATTCTACGTGACATACACAAATCAAAGGAAGGCAAAGTTGATACAAAGGTACATAACATAAGTCTTTTTCACTGGCTCTCTCTTGTATTTTTAAAATGTGTTAATGTGTGTGATATGCAATAATTACACTTGTTTTGGGGAACTGATACTTTGCTATGATGTCCACCTGGCTCTTCTTTTTTAAACTCAACTCACAGTGTGAGTAGGATTAGAAACTGTGGGAAGGAGAAAAACAATGACACTACTCTCAAGGTTACATTTCAGTGAGGAAACATCAGTGCCATGAAGAAAACTAAAGCCCGAGGAAGAACAGCACGCTGCTGAGGGGCGGGTGTCAGAGGACACCTGCAGGGCGGAGGGAAGTAAGGACGCCACCTCCGCACAGCGAGCAGGCTGCACACGGAGCCCAGGGACCTGGGGTGGCTCCAGCTGGCACACGGGGGCGGCAGCAGGGAGGCGGGGAGCCAGGCCCATGGCACGTGGATATTGCCGCAAGGCCGGCAGGAGTTTTACCCAAACAGCAAGGTGGTCTCAGAAAAGGAGGGCCTATTCCCTAGATGTCTACTCGGTGCTTCGTTTTTTCTTATGAAGGTAATTCTTTACGTTTTGGGCATGAACGTTTTCATCCTTAACACATCTCAATTACTTTTGTCAGACTTGTAATCAACTCTTGTGATCAAAATAATGTTTGGGGGATTTCTGTACTTTTCCTTTTCTTTTACAAACATAAATTCTTTGTCTTTTTCAGACAAGTTCTCACTATGTCCCCCAGGCTAGCCTCCAACTCACTATTAGTGCAGGCTGGCCTCGAAATCATCATCTTTCTGCCTCAGCTTCCCAAGCATACACTGCTATACCCAGCTTGAGACCATAAATTCCTTCCCCTCCCCCTTTGCGTGTTTTGTCATCGTTGTGAGATGGGTTCTCACCATGTAGCTGAGCCCGGCCTTCACTCACTACGTAGTCAGACTGGGCTCAAACCCTGCCTCGGCCTCTCTCAAGTGCTGGGATTACAGGTGTGCACCACCATGCCCTGGGATCATGAAGTCTTAATTTCAATGTCAAATCTTAAAATACTTCCCTCTGAGTTAGTGTTTTCTACACCTATTTAAAAACTATTTTTCTGAATTTTTGACTTGCTAAATTCTCTAGGATCCTGCCCTTCAGTTAGATTTCCAGACCGCCTGAAGTTGACTTTAGGTGCCGGGTATAACTGATTTTCTTCTTTTCCGCATGGGATATTCCAACAACACTGAAGAGTGTATTTCTCACACTTAATGCCTCGTTTGTCATATACTGACTGTGGGCCTGCTTCATCATTCTCCAGGCTATTTTTTATTTCTCTGTCTTGGCAAAGGAACACACTGACTTAATCAGTGTAACTTCTCACTAAGTCTTAGCCAACAGAGCAGGGTCTTTCACCTTTTCTTTTTAAGTATCTCTACTCATTTTGGACTTCTAAATTTTATATAAATGTCAATATTATCACATACCATAAAACAACCTAGTTTTTCAACATGTAAGACAGTATGAAACATATGACAACTTTATAACAAATTATATAATTATTCCATTTAAATACAACTGTTCATGACTGAAAAGCCATTGTAAATAAGTAATTTAGCCAGGCGTGGTGGCGCACACCTTTAATTCCAGCACTCGGGAGGCTGAGGTAGGTGGAGCGCTATGAGTTCAAGGCCGGCTTGGGCTACAACGCGAGTGCAAGGCCGGCCTGAGCTACATAGTGCAACCCTGCCTCAACAAACTAGGGCCAGGAGTTTGGCTCAGTGGCTTAAGCACCTGTCTGGCAGGCGTGAGGCTGTGAGTTCAATCCCCGGTGCCGCAAAAAAAAAAAAAAAAAAAAGTAATATAAGTGATTTTTCTTAATAGTAC